>RJVU01079719.1:185738-219037 GCA_003731715.1 Anabarilius grahami
TATGTATATGTGTATGTATATATATGTATATGTATGTGTATGTATTTATATATATATATATATATAATCTCATAACATTATGTAATGCAGTTGTATTTTTTTCAGTGTAAATGATTTAATTTGATTGGTAACAGCCTTATAGGCCACTTTCACACTGTCAGTTTTTGGGATTGACAACCTCACACAGCAATTTACAGTAGCTTCGGGAACACTGTCTGTATGAACGTGCAGCGAGAGCCCGTATTCTCTTACTAGTAACCATAAAGACTGTGACCAACGTAATATTAAAGATGTCAACGTCCATAAAATTGAAAAGTCTCATTACTTTTTACATGACAAGAGACCAATTGAATCACGAGTTTATCCATTTAAACTTCATTAATCAACAGCAGCATGTTGCACTCGTGTGTCACGTCCTTTAGGACGTCTCGCGCATGACACGCCATTTGAATTTCGAAAAGAAACACAAAACTGACGGGAGCCGCTCTGGTGGAAAACAGTGACTGGACCTAACACCTTAAGATGATGCACAGCTCATATCTCTGTCGCTGTAAGGTACTGAAAGCGAATCCACACACAAAACACCTTAGAAGAGCGGCTCTCTCTCACTGTATGACGTGACAGACAACTAGTTGTCCAGTCCGGTTCCGTTCACACAGTGTGGAATTTCTGAGAATGCTGTTGTGAGTCCTGAAAATTTACGGGGGTGAGTTCTGTTATAGAATGTGGTTGTCACTCCTGTAAATAACCGTACTGCGTGTGAACATAACCGTATTAAGGACTCAAATACAGGACTGACAGCCGTATTCTGCTGCTGTGTGAACGTATCATAGTGTCTTAAGATTCTAATTGAATTTATTGATCAAATTTAATAATTTGAAATGAAAGAGCATTTATTTGAAAAGAAAAGCATATATTTAATAAGATCAGGGGGACAAAATACCCTTTATAAAGGTTAAAAAAATCAGCTCTCGGGGTAAATATCAGAAATATGCATATTTAAATATGTCAAAGCTGATCACTGATGAGAATATTGCTTCTGAATAAATTATATTTACACCACAAAAAAATCAAATTTTTTTCCGGATTAGCAACTTTTTTACTTGGACAAGTGAATGATCAATTTACTTGTTATATATGTAAAGCTTAATATTACATTGAAGGTGGTCTATTTATGGCCCATCAGAACAATATTATTTGCAACATGAGCACTTTGGCAGCCTGGGTTAATGAGGACTAACATTTACGGTCACCTTGTGCTTTTCCTGATGACTCCTCTTCGCAGTTACTCCACTGATGCGTGACCTCTCCTTCTCTTTACAACACTGCATACAGTGCCCTTCTCTCACGAGACGCATCCATCCAACGTTTCCCGCTTAGCATGATGGAAAGAGGGGGGCAGACAGCGTAAAATGAGTCTTTGGAAAATGCAAAGACCTTATTCCCAGTGTCAGACCACTGGTATGTGGAGATAAATGGGAGGGACAGTCACCTTGATAAGCAGTACAGAAGCACACAATGATGTGTTCTTTACCGTGTCCTTCAGCTGCACTCATGTAAGAGTAATGAGAGGTGGCCGTAAAGAATGCTGAATGTGGTTGTGTGTGNGTATATGTGTGTGTGTGTGTGTGTGTGTGTGTGTGTGTGTGTGTGTGTGTGTGTTAAATGCAAAGGTGTTCGTTAGAACCTCATGAAGGCCAATAAACTCCTCCAGTTTGGAAACTGTGCATTTCACCCTCCTACCTGCCTGGCCCTGTGCGGAGGAAGCTGCTTGATGCACTGAAATGGTCAGTGGAAACATGAAAGAATTACAAAGTTTGCATGTGACAACGCTCTGTATAACCAAAAGTATTTGCTGTTTATTAATATTTCAATAAAGTAGGCAATAATTTGGGAAAGTTGACCATATCAGGGCTCCAGACTAACATTTGAGAGCAGTTGCACTGGTGCCACTAGGTTCTACAGATGGTGGCGCCAGCACCTGATTTGGTAGCGCTGTGGAAGGGGGTAATTTAATCATATTACTATATTTTATAATACGGTTATAATACATAGTTTTGCATTAATAGATCCTAATAATATTACATGTTTGTTTATTGGAAATTTGACCGTAAAGCACTGAGCTTGAATTGAGATGCAGATAAAAAAAATTATTTTATCTAAAATGATTTAAAAACTTTTAACAATAATGTGCAAAAACCTTATTTTTATGAAAAATGTAAATATTCTACACTTATTAAATGTACCATTCTGAACTGACTGACAGCTTCAGTGATTATAAAAGGAGCGCTCTTTACTTGCTTTCTGTGTATTTAAGTCACAATTTGAAGAAAATCTTGTTTTTCATGAGACTTTTCCAACTTTCCCATATATAGAGGGTATGCACGTGACGTCACCATCGACCATTACGACTGCGGTCACGCCCGCTAAGTGGCAAAAGACTGAGCGGCAGCATTGGTTTTCAGCGTGAATGCCGCGAAAATAACACAAAACACATCCAAAACGGAAAAGAGCTTTGTGATTGACTGTACAAATAGCTTTGACTCAAAACCTGAGGTATATATTTAAAGGCTGCCAAAAGCTAAAATGGATCACTGCAATTCACAGAAACAACTCGAATCCAGCAGAGAAACATGGATTTGCAGTCATCATTTTGCATGTCAATATCCATGGATTAGGTTTATTTGACAAGTTGTAAGAAACACTTTCGAGTCCAACCTTTAGTGTAATTTGTTTGTTTTACCCGCATTTTTGCAGTTTTCCCTGTTAAATCCAGTCACGCAGCAGGTTCTTCTGCCACTCAGCCCAGCTGAGGGAGCGTGTTCCGGCGGGAAAGTTTTCATCCTCTGTCGCCTCACTATATGAGGACATGAACGCACAAAATTCATCTCCAGAGTCACTCTGAGTCACTTCATCAGCCTTTTACCGCTTCGTTTGAGAAAATCTATAGTCAGACCATAAACACACAGAAACTCAAAGCTCTTGGGAACCCGTCAAAATAAAAGTTTGATTTAGCTTGACAGAAACATATTACTTTTGTACAGTAGAATTTAGATACGTTTCAATGTAATAATAATACTAACACTAATAGACCTAATAGTAATAATAAATTATTAAAACTATATTTTTAAGGAACAATCTCAGTTTTCTTCCGTGTTTTAATTTTTCAGAGTAAATCTCTGTTGTGCAGCACTTTGTTTGACAAAAAGTTTAATTTCATGATTAAAAGATAAATCAATGTTATCTGTTCATTTGATTGCCAGAAAAATTTAAATACGCAACAGAATTTCTGGAAAAAAAAAACATTTCATAAAAATAATTTTTTTTTATTAATAAATTTAGTTTTTAAGAATTCAATTAATTAGACATTCTTTCTAATTATTAAAATGTAATTAAACCATTTAAAATGGAATCCAGAAAACTTAAAACAGAAAACAGAATTTGCTAAAAATAAAACGTTTATTATAGGGCCCTAAAAAATTTAATTCTAATGAATTGTTATATATGTTCATTATTTCAATTAATAAGACATGCTTTTAGATTACTAAAATTTTATTTAACCATTAAAATCGAGTCCAAAAAAATTAAAACATAAAAAAAAAATAAACGAAATTTGTGAAAAAATGGAACGGATTTCATAGGGCCCTAGGCTGTTTATTATTGTCTGAGCTGATAAATAGTCCTCACTTCACTGTTTAAACTAATAATGCCGTTTTGTACTGCTTTCGTTTCGTTTGCCGTTTGATGTTTCTCATATGCATTATTAAAAAAAAAAAAGCTTGTAAATACTTAAACCCGACTCTTTTTCTTAGTATGATTTAAAAATACCTTGATGTACCATGATGCTTACGTTTACACGTGTTTTACTTCATACGAGCATATTTATGTATGTATGTATGTATGTTGGTCATTGGAGGAGACTGAATATTTACTAAAGAGTTGCCAAAAAAGCTCTTCTGACATAAATGTCAGCTTTCTTTTTCTCTCTCTCTGTATTACTTCCCTTCTCTCTTATGACCTTATGCAGCCCTTGTTCCCTTTCTGTCTGTCTTACAATCATTATCTTCCTTTCTTTTCCTCTCTAACTCTCACTTTCTCTGTCACGATCTTTCTACCGTGCACTATGAGTTTATACTCTTGTGTAATGCAATAGGAACACGGTGCCTTTTAGAAGCACCCTAGCAATGGCAGGACAGAAGGGTGTCAGAAAGCAGCCTGTCTTTCACACTATCAGTAAACCGTGGATCTCACTCCATGTGTGTGTTTGGTAATATCAGCACTTCTGTGGTCTTAACTACATACTAAACACAAAAACATTGTTTTGCAACAATAATGTTTTTGTTTGTTTTTAATTTGTTGCTCTTTTGTGAATGTGTTACTTTAACTAGGCCTACAATTGTTATATTAACAACCTAGTCAGTAATTATGTACGCATAATATAATGTAATTTTTCGATGAAAATTTCTATGACTTGCAGTTCAATAAGCGAGTCGGATGATAATTCAGTAATCACTTTAGTGGATTCCGTGACACATTTGTTAGAATGATTTAAACTGTTAACTTGTGAGTTTATGAATCTTTTTGACCATCATTAAATAGAGTAATTTGTTCCTAAATAAATCTACATTGGTTGTACAGTTTTTTTGTTTGTTTGTTTTGTTTTTTGGTATACACAATAAGTTTACTTCATGGTGACCATTCCTTTTATTTTCCCCTGATTACAATTAATACAGACTTCAACCTCATTGCTCAAGCAAAATGTGATTTATTTTCTTCTGGCGCAGTAAATTCAGCAGCTCATCATTGTGTGACTATCTTTTCTTTGGATTATGGATTTCTTTGTTACAATCTGTTTTGGTGTATTGGCCACGTTCTAATCATCTTCATCATCGTTGTCGTCATCATTTACCGTTGTGCAGAATCGCCCTCTAGTGGTGTTAATGCATTCTTACAGTGCAATTGCAACACTGCAGTGCTGCACAGATTTGTTTTATATTAATGCACTCTAGCATTTGCTGAAACTTAAATCTGTGTTTGTGTTTTTCAGAGCTCCTGTAAGGTGACAGACAGACGTGTCGGTTGACAGGTGAGAGAGACCCCTTGGCAGCCTGGCCACACCCCCCACTCTCCCGTTCCCCATGTATCCAGAATCGACCACAGACTCTCCCGCCCGCCTCTCTCTCAGACAGACAGGCTCCCCGGGCATGGTCTACAGGTCTGTATCTCTCTCACACACACACACACACACACACACACACACAGGTTTGTTTTGCTATCTTAGTGGGGACTCTCCATAGGCGTAATGGTTTTATACTGTACAAACTGTATATTCTATCCCCCTACACTACCCCTATCCCTAAACCTAACCATCACAGGAAACATTCTGCATTTTTACATTTTCAAAAAAACATCATTTAGTATGTTTATTAATCCAGCGGTCCCCACGATGTAGGTGATCTCAGGTTTTTATTACATCGTGGGGACATTTGGTCCCCACGATGTAATATAAACAAGAACACACACACTCACACACACAGGTTTGTTTTGCTATCTTAGTGGGGACTCTCCATAGGCGTAATGGTTTTTATACTGTACAAACTGTATATTCTATCCCCCTACACTACCCCTATCCCTAAACCTAACCATCACAGGAAACATTCTGCATTTTTACATTTTCAAAAAAACATCATTTAGTATGTTTATTAATCCATTTCCCTCGTGGGGACCGCTGGCTGGGCCCCACGATGTAGGTGATCTCAGGTTTTTATTACATGTAATATAAACAAGAACACACACACACACACACACACACACACACACACATTCACACATTCACACCTAAACAGCTGCTCTGAAGGCACAGAGGTGTTATGAACCTCAGACTGTGATGTTGCATCATTCATTTATGCTCATTTCAGTTTTAATTTATTTTTTGACTCCATTCTCGCTACATAAACCATAAACTCAAGGTCTGGAATTGTGCATAAATGTGTTTGATCAATAACAGTTATTAGCACTTTCTGTATTTTTAAACAAGGAATCTTTTGTAAAATTACACTGCTGTTCAATTGTTTGGGGTTGGTAGGATTTTTTTATTTTTAATGCTTTTAAAAGATTTCTTGTGCTCACCAAGGCTGCATTTTTATTTGATCGTACAGTACAGTAAAAATGTTGTAAAATATTGTTACAAATTAAAATAAATGTTTTGTTTTAATATTTTTAAAATGTAATTTATTCCTGTGATCAAAGCTGAATTTTCAGCATCATTACTCTTCATTGTCACATGATCCTTCAGAAATCATTCTAATATGCTGATTTGCTGCTCAAGAAACATTTCTGATTGTTCTCAGTGTTGAAAACAGTTGCTGTTTAATATTTTGTGGTCATTTTTCAGAATTCTTTGATGAGCAGAAAGTTCAAAAGAACAGCATTTATTTGAAACAGAAATCATTTGTGACATTATAAATGTCTTTACTGTCACTTTTAAGAAATTTTATTCTGAATAAAAGTATTAATTTCTTTTTAAAACAAAAAAATTTCTGACCCCTTACTTTTGAACAGTAGTGTAATTTCAGGGCTGTAAAGCATGACTTTCAAGCGTTGGAGATTAAGTGTTTTTAATTAGCCTGATAAGTATCCCTGGGTTAGATGATATTTAAACAAACTTTCTGCACTTTGTCAGATTTAAGTACATAAGATTGAAAGAGTTATACAAGTTTTATTTAGGAGAATTTGCAAGTCACTGGAGCTTCAGACTCTCTCGGAAACTCTATGTGACTGTGTAGGACACTCTGAGAAGTGTGACAGATATACACAAAACAGACTCACACATGCATAGATGTGTGATCTAGCTCAAAGTTTTAGAAAGCAGAGAAAGAGTCTGAAAGAGCCACGCTGCAAATGCACCTATTGATTTTAAATAACCGGTTTAAGACATATTATCATGTGAACTACCAAGTCAGTTCTTATATTGTTGCTGTACTGATAATTTTACATCACCAGCCACATTAGTTGAATTACAGTGATAATTTTTTAGAAAGATGTATTTGCACCATTCAAAATCTGCTTTATCCCTGCTGCAGGGTCTGTGTATGTGCAATTAATTATGTTCATCTAGCATACTGAGTGATTTAGGCTGCAGTTCTGCTGGTCAAGTGCTTTACATAATGCCCAGCAGCCCACTTAATCAGAGCCCTGACTTTATTTCACCATTGCTGGAAAGTTCCTGATGAATTTGCTCTGATCTTCTTTGACTCCTAGTGTTTTCATTCCCCTCAGGTTTTGCTAGCTGTTCTGGTTTTGAACAGCAGGTGGCGCGGCAAGTTTGTTTCCACCTCAAGTGTAATTTCAAGCACACATTAAACTTTAAAGCTGCAGTCTTTTTAATGTGTGTGAGCTGAAAATAATGTTTTTGACCGCACAAAATCAGAATTAGAGTGTTTTGTCTTTTTCTTTGCCAAAAAAAAAGAAAAGAAAATTATCGCAGTTTTTAATTTTGAATAATCATTCAGCTTTCCATTACAGCTATTAATAACTGATATTAATCCATTCTTCTCAATAATTATTAGAATTTTGACAAAACCTAATGTTAAATCAGCAGAATGTGTTGTATATTTACAAACAATGTTTACATTTGCAAGGCATAAAAGCACATCTATATGATTAGCGAACATGTTATATGTGACAGTTCAGAAAGAGAAATAGGATTTTAGTATGTGTTAGCGGTAACACTTTATGTATTAGCATTATAAAAGTATTTTTAAAGCATTAATTATGCCATGTAATGCACCATTGTATGGTCTCATGAATAATTTTAACCACACTGATAATACATTATAATACACCTTTAGAAAGTATAATGCATTTAAACAAGACAAACAGCCAATTTCACATGTACAATTATACATACAATTATTTATGAAAAGATATAATGCATTATAGGGCTGGGCGATACAGCTAAAAAATTATCATAATATAATGTTTCATATTGATCGGTATCGATAATTATTGGAAACATTTTAGTAGAATTTTTTTTTTTGAATTTAACCAATGCATTTTTAAATAAGGCAAACAACAAATAATTTTTAAAACAAAGCAAAATAAAATGTAAACAAATCCTTGTTATATTTTATATGAAGATTAAATAAATAAGTGTTAAAGAAACTTAGAGCTGCACAATTCTGAATAAATTGAGAAACTTTTTTGTTTGTTTCAAACCGAGATCACAATTCTGAATGACAACTAAACGAAATAACATGTAATTTAGAGGTTCTGACAAAATATTAAGTGCTGCAGTCTATTTAAAAATTCTAAATATATTTGAATTAATTATTTTTAAAAAATCTGTTTGGGTGTATGATTTAATGACACGCTCATAAATACTCTTGTTTCATTACTGGATGAATCAGTGTATTTGAAAGAATCTGTTTAATGAAGGTTCAACGTCAAATACATTTTTTAACAGTCACTTGTCGCCACCTGGTGGTGAAACAATGTAATGATTAATGCGTCATTTTCAGCGCGTTCAAGTTTCTTTCAAAAGCTGATTTGCTCTATTTTGATCGATAACATAGACATTAGTGTTTTATATGAACTTTAAACTTTTATCTCAGTACTCCTGTGATAACCTGAATATTTGTAGCACAGAAATAAAGATACTGTGTGATTTGAAGCACTGTTCGTGCAGCTGTTAATACCGACAGCTATAATACAGCTTGTTTGCATGTCACTCGTAGCTTGAGAGTTGTTCATGCAACCGAACTTCATGTCTGTTTACATTTTAATGCATTTAAGTGAAACTATATCGAGAATTATATCAGACATTTTTTCTATTGTTATCGATTAAGACGTACCATCGATAAATATCGATACCGTTTTATCGCCCTGGCCTAATGCATTATAAAGTATATTATGAATACCTTTTATAATGCATTATACATAAAGGCTTTAAGTAAAGTGTTGCCTTGTTAGCTTTAAGGCCATCTGTATGCCAACATACTCGTAAATGGATACAAATCTACTTTAACTCTCATATTGCACCCATATTAGACTAATAAGTCCTAATTTCTTTGTCTTAAATTGAGGGGAAAATCATTAATGGTTTTTGGATTAATCTTTTAAATATCAGGTTTTTGCTGAATAACAAAAATAGCATTGTTTTTTTTAATGTTTTGGTGTACTTATATTGATGTCTGGCCATTCATTTTATCATCTGTTCTTCAAATTTCACTATTATTTCTTTCTTCTCTTAGTCATCAGTGTTGAATCCATGTCTCTGAGCTCATGTTCACAGGTCACTGCTAAAGCTGATACTGCACTTGCGTATACGTGCACGTGCATGTGTTTGTTTAATGGCCTCTCACTGTTCTTTCCCCTTTTGCGTGCAAGACTAAGCTTTCCTTTCAGTCTTGTCTATCTCTCTCTCTTTCATGCTGCCCTCAGTGCGAGATATGGGAGCCCAAAACGGCAGCTGCAGTTTTACAGGTACCTCTTTGTTTGCTGATTAATTAGCCATGGCCATCTGATACTGCATTAGTTTTCATTTGTTTTGGAAAGCACTTTCAAGTCATGGGTTCATTCTTAGTTTAGCTGCTCCTGATACCGGTGTGATTATGTCATTATACTTCTGAAAGCGCAAGGGAGTTATATTTATAGTACGCGTGATTACAATGTTATTTGCTTGTAATGGTTAACAGCGGATAAATAATAAATGTGACATGTATTGTAGAATTACAATGAGATGAATTGAGACTAACTGGTGCTTAATATTGTTGTATTACTTGTAAAAAGGGATAGTTAACATTCAGTGGGAACATCTAATCTCACTTGTAATCTGTGCATGTGTTGGTGTTGTATATCGGTCTACAGTACAGTGGTGTGTGTGTCCGAATAACACAGTCCCTAACACAAAGCTCTTAGATTTAATTTCACTCCATGTAGAATTAAAAGTGTTGCAGGTAAGTCATGGAGTTCAGGTTTCCTTGGCTGTGGAACACTTTGGAAACTCAAAGCATGACAAACACGAGCCTAGAGAAGCAGTGAATGTTCAGTAATCTCATATGAGGAATTGTATTTCATCCCAAATTCACTCTTGGTAAGATATTTATGCTGGTGTGTGTTTTCTATTTAAACCTTGGCATTCCCAACACTTGTAGAGTGTGGTCATTTATTCTGTGCACATTACAGGCAGTGTTATTTGGTAGATCAATTCTTATAGGTATAAGAATCCATGTTCTGTGAAAATGTCACTGGCAACATCTTTAAAAAAAAAAAGTTATCAATATTCTTCATTGCTGACATATTTTTAAAAAATATTTTGCTAAAAATAAAATTGTTCTTGAAAAAACACCTTTTAATTAATTTGTTTCCCAAAAAAAAAAGAAGGTTTTTAATTTGCAATAATAGAAAATTATCATTCAATAATCATTCAGCTTTCCATTTATAGCTATTAATTCATGCACCTAAATTTCATTTCCTGGAGTCGATTTGCTTATTTATTTCTTCAACCAATTTTTTTATTAATTTTTCCTAATAATTATCACAATTTGGCAAATCTAATGTTAACTAGCAAGAAACAATTTCTGTAAAATCAGCATGTTCAATATAACACAGAATACCAAATGTTTACATTTGCAAGGCATAAACACATTTACATTATTAGCAAACATGTTATATGTAGGGATGCACAATATATATCAGCAACCATATCGGTATCTGCCGATATGTTCATTTTTATTTTATCGGCACAATAAGAAAATTTGGCCGATATATATTAAAGCCGATAAATAATAGTTTATTTCCTTCAGCTGAGACGCTTCAGATGCGCACTGTTCACCATGATGGTTCTGAATTGTTAGAAATATACAGTTAAGTGCTACATGTGCAGCACAAATCTGTCATATGGACTACATAAAATTATAATGAGAACATTATAATTGTGTACTTGGGAAATGGCTTTTAATGTTTTTCCTTGTAATCAGGCTCTCAAAAATAAAAATTTGTATCAATCAGCCAATATATCGGTTATCAGCTTTCAAATATAAAGAATTATCGATTTTTGTATCGCCAACATTTTCATATTGGTGCATCCTTAGTTATATGGTGACATATAAGAAATACCCAAAACACTGCTGGACCATCTTTGTTGAGCCCTGAGCCAATATTCATTGTCCCTATTTGATTTGTATAATTCTCACACTAATTCACAAAATTAGTTTGCATGCTAGAAATGGAATAGATTTTTTTTTTTTCTTTTTTTTTTTTAAGTTGCATATGCAACATCTTCCCTGCTGATGGCACAAGCTCACCTGAAAGCAACTGATTTATGCAGCAGCTGCTTTTAGCGATCAGATTGAACACATCCCTTTTACCCTCGTCTGCAGTGCACTTTTCTTCCTGTTTTAGTGAGGGATCATATTTTTATGGGATAAAAAAAAGTTGTTGTGCTGATGGGTTCTTAAAACCCCTGACTCTGTAGCTCTGAGGCTAATGAGCACTCTATTGAATTTTGATTTCACAGCCTTGCACATTTTTGTCCTTTTAAGCTTAAAGTCTTTTAACGTCACATCACCCAGATACGCTTGACAGGAATCGATCACCATGTTTCACTCTAGCACACAGAGTGATGGGAAAGAAAGATTACCTCACTTCAATCAATATTGTAGTGTGTTAAGGGTTTCTTTTTTGTAGGTTTTAGTTATAGGTTGTAATTGTGTTGTGTTCTTATGTTTTGTTTCTTTTGCTCTTTTGAATGTGTATAGCATTCCTACACAATTGTATTAGGATAATATTGTGACTAGTTCTTCTCTGAGAACTGAGATTGCATTGCGTTTTAGCAGATTCAATAAGTAAACTGTCTGTAACTGAGTTTGCTCTGTGGGATTTACTGCAGTCCTCCCTTTTAAATGGCACACCCCTCATTGCAGCACACACTGGGATAATGCAGTGACTCTGATGCAGTGTTCCTGAGAAAAATACCAATGTGAGCATACATTACATATAAGGTATCTTAAACTAAGAATGAGCAATTTTTAACAGCATTTTTTAATCTAGGTTAATGTTCATTTCCAAATATACTTCATTGTTTGTTGATGTTCATTTATACATCTTAAAATGTGTAAAAAATACATTAGTATATGTCCATATTAACTTAAAAGTGTTGTTGATTTTGTTTTTTAGTGTTATTACCTTAAATATATGTTATGTTAACATATACAGAACCTTTCTATACAGCCTTTAAAAAACAAAACACTGCAATCTGAGCATAGCACTACCTCTCTGGAAAAACATAAACACATAGTCCACTTTAAAGTCCAGATAAGTCCAAGTAAATGCAAAAACAATACCGCATTTCTAGTGAAAGATGCACGTTGGCATATATCGGCATGTGACGTGGAAGACTCATTTAGTTAACGAGTCAATATATATTCTAGCTCTTTATGAGTATTGAATCCAGAGATTTCCGGTAAGGGGGTTTCATTGATTTTCAGGATGAATTTTTTAACATTGGCTGTTGAACTTCTCTTTCACTTTCATTTAGGCCATTAAAGATGGATGTGCATGTATCGTTTCATGTTTAGAGTCAGAGTTAAAGTGTCTAAAGGCTGTCATATGTGTGAACTGTGATGCTTGTGGTTTGATGGTCTTTTTTTGTAGAAAACTGCATTTTTGTCTGTTATTGTGCTACTCTGTGTTATACTTTAGAGATTTATAAAGCGTGCCAGTTCCGACGCATAAGTCCAACCACTTTAAATCCTCATTATGAGTCATAATCATAAATACAGTTCATGTTTACAATAACAGTTTAAATAAATAAAATAATTATTTAAACTCGCGTGGAAACAAGTTTTCATTTGATAAACATTTACATTAATATTACACTTTCACTATTGCCGATAAGCACTGAAATTACATTACGCAGAAGTTAAACAAAAGTGATATGAATTCAGATAGTAGATGTGCTGCTTTTGATCACTTTTCCAGTGACACGCTGTTTTAATGACACCGAGGAGCGCTGGGAGCACAATAATTCCTCTTTAAACTACACTGCAGATGTTATGACAAAATATTTTAGCGAGAACGATGATCAGTGATGCACATTTAATTTCAATATTATGGAAGACAGTGCTGGATTCGGTGGTCGAACGGTCCGTTGTCCAGTTTGAATAGTTCCAATGATAATAGCTTACTAAACCGCAGCTGCTGGAGGTGTTGATGTCGTGTGAAGGATCTTCAAACAATTACCATTTGAAGGATATAATATGAGGAAAACGGTAAGATTTGCATGTTTTCAGTGTTGCGCCGAGACAGACGATTACACTGCAATAAATAAGTAGGCCTATCTGTTTCCACTAAAAATAGCCTATAAACTTCCTAAAAGATATGTTCACCTTATCAGCAAAACTGCATAAATTTGATTTGAATTGTTTAAAACTATTAAAATACTATTTGGCCAGTGGAAATGAATGAATCAGCTCTATTCTAAAACCTTTATCTTAAGTATTTTATATAATTTTGTTTTTATGGATATTTTGATATATTTATTCTAAAACATAAAGAGGATATTGGATGATCTTTATCAATATAATGTGTGGCACAAATGGCATTTATAGTCCATTACTAATATTTTCCATTGTTTTGTACCTTTGATGGCGTTAACCATGGTGTCACGTGGATGGGAATATGTATGGAAATGATATGCAGATGAGGTTGTGCATAGTAAAACTAGGCGTCGTAAGTTCCATATATGGTGATTTCGGGGAGGAGACAGGGTGGAGATTAGGGGTGTGACGAGACAGGTATCTCACGAGACTCGAGATTGAGTTCACGAGACGAGACAAGATGGCGAAATACATGATTTACTTGATACCATTTTTGACACCAATTTCGTCATTCAAATGAGTCACTGCAGAGCCATTTGGACATTGTTGTTTTTATTATGTTTTAATGTTGAATATTTATTAGGGATGCTCTGATCATGAATTTTGCTGCCAACTACAGATTTCTTGTTGTCATGATCCGCCGATACAGATCACGATCGTTCAAGCTTTATTTAATTTATATTTAAGGTCTTTGGTGACTCTCACTGTTAATTTTTTTTTTTTTTCTCGGATAAAGTAATACCACAGATCTTGCCTTTATTATATTACAGTAATGTTATAATTATTGTTTTAATTGAGAATCAAATATATAAGCACAACAAACATTCATTTAAATATCAAGTGTGTGATATTTAGGAGGATCTATTGACAGAAATGCAATATAATACTGTATACATAACTATGTTTTCAGTGGTGTATAAAGACCTTACATAGTGAATCGTTATGTTTTTACTACCTGAGAATGAGCCATTTCTATCTACATACACCACGGATCCCCTTATGTCGAAGTCACCATTTTGCGCTGGCATGTTTCTACAGTAGCCCATATGGACAAACTGCTCTACAGAGCGTGTTTGCTTGACTGGCTACTCTCTGCTGTCTCAGACGATGACATCTTTGTCCTGTGTCAGCCACCGTAGCTTCTTCCCTTCAAAAGGGAGGGGTGAGCGGTGGACTGAGCCGTTGGTTGCAATTCGCAACCTCACCACTAGATGCTGCTAAAATTGACACACTGCACCTTTAACAATGAACATTTTAATAGGCCTTTAAAAACAGTGCTTACTCAAAACACTATCCATATTAGGATACTTTGGCCTTTTGTTAAAGAGCAAACTAAACTTTAAAGCTGAACATAATTGCAGTCAGTGCAGTTGCATTGTTACGCCAGCGGGTAGCGGCAAAGGATTGTCTCTATGCATCATTAAACCGTTCATTCAACTAATATGCTTAAAAAACCCTGATTAATTAATGAATGAAATAATGTGTTAAAATTAATTTAACTTCGAGCACTACTTTACAATAGACGAGCGTGTCACCTGGGTAGCACTGAAGCTGATGTTTCACATCAATGCCATTGATTCAATGCATTGAACAGCGTTGAAAGGATACTATGACAAAGATATCGCTTTCATCTTTCAACGGATGACAAACTGATTTTCTTCATCAATAGAAAAAGGACATACACAGGTAATCACACAAGCTCACACCCTGTCGCTGTGTGTGTGTGTGTGTTCTTGTATACATGGTTTATGAGGACACAAATGTGTATAATGACATGGGTATTACAACGTAAACATGGTTTATGAGGACACTTCCCGTAAACCACATATACAAGTGTGTGTGTGTGTGTGTGTGTGTGTGTGTGTGGAGGAGCTGCCAGATTGAGCCCTGCCTCTGACACTTAGAGCAGATGACAGAGGCAGCGAATCAGGCTTGTTGTATTAATTCCTTTCAGCCAATTTTCCTCCATGTGATATTTCTTTAGAACATGACAGGTGACTGAGGTGAAGTTTGACGTCATCAAATTGGTTTCGGTTCATGATATTGGCCAAATTTAGTGACTACCGATTGAGTCATAGAATGTAATTATCGGCTGATGTCGATCGATCAGAGCATCCCTAATATTTATACTTAGTTAGCATATTTATTTTTGCTAAAATGTGTTGATTTTGGTTTAGACACTGATACGGCTGTGTTTGTGTTTTTTTGAAGATCCACAAGCTCACACACGCCTTATTAGTGCACTAAAACGCCTTTATCTATTATCTCATGTGGAACAACAATCAAAAGCTTTTAGTGCAAAAGCTTCTGTGAATAATTTAGACCAGATATTATTTGCTGTGGTTAGCAGAAACAAATTGCTCCCCCCTCGAATGACATAAATGGATTTCCTTCATGGAGTCGAGCTGGGAGGGGAGATGGCTGGAGTTGAAGGCGGGATGGGGGGTTGGAGGATGAGGGCGATGCTCTCTTCTTCACTAATTGGTTTAGATGCTGGCATGTAAGACACTCCCAGTTTGGGTGGATCGCTGGATTGCTGGCAGCTGAGTTTATAAGGGCAGATTGACATTCATAAGCCTTGTTCATGAGCCGATCTCCAAGACCCCGGGTAAGTTTTTGCGCTGATTGTGTCTCTGGTGCGACTGCCCACCTGTGTGCATGTGTCAGTCTGTTTTAAGGCGTTATTCTGCACGATGGCCTGTGTAATAACAGGGACTGCATGGGTATACCCCTTTAATTTTCATCCCTTACATTCTGCATTATGCTTCAAATGGCTACACCTGTTATTGTAGCACCACAAGTTGTAAATGCAATAGTTATACTTTTTAGATGTAGACTTTTAGCTCAGAGGATGTTTTTTGTTTGAGTGAAGCTCTTTGTATATGGATGATCAGTACTCGTCAGTAGTTAAGTGGTTTTTGCAGTACTGTACATCATTCAGTCTAGATTCATAGGATCAATACAGGCTTATGATAAAGAACCTCTTGCACAGTGTACTATGGAGATATTAGCAAGTTTTGTTGTGTAGACAGTTTTGCAAAGGGTCAAAAACGATGTCTGACTCATACATATACTTTATATTACATTATGCATTAGTTTTATATTTGAAATGTAATGTGTTAATGCATTAACATTATTTATTTATTTATTTATTTATTATGGTTTTTGTATGTATTAATTTTTTTTTGCATTAAATGACTTTCTCCTATCCCAGCTCAAGTTGTGTTCACACCGACAACAATTAAATCTCTGGGTTTTGCCTAGTGCCTGTACTTTTGACTTAGTACTTGATTGCAGTATCTGTATCAGTTATTTTTCTTTCTATTATTATTTTTTATAAATATTTAAAATTAGCTTTTGTTTTTATATTTTTAGTTATCTTTTTAATTTTTGTTTTAGTAATTTTGTCATTTTTGTTATTTTTTTTTATATTCCTATTTGGTTTAAATGTATTTTTATTGTAGTTTTATTCAATTTATTACCTAAACTTAAATTTTTTTTTTTTAGTGCTGTCAAACAATTAAAAAAAATTAACTAATTAATCACACATTTTTTCTGTGATTAAAAATATATTAAAAGCTTTAATGTTAGGTGTGATTAATTGTGATTGAATTAGTGTAAAAACAACATAGACAATATATTTTAAATATTTGATCTAACATGTAGGAAATATACAGAAATTGAATAGTTATCAAAAGTCTTCACTGCATAAATTATAAATGTAGATTAATCCTTATTAAAGCTATAAAAGTTATTCACTCAAGAGCAGTGTGTAATTTTCTCTTTTGCTTTTGTTGTTTGATCAACCTTTATGACAGATTGTAGCAAGTTTGTTAGGCTGCTGTTACTTTAAGACGTGCCGCACATGACTCGGATCTGACACGCATCCCATTTCCTCACAACTCTTTACGTTCATTTAAGACTTTATTTAACTCATTTAAGACTGTGCTTATGAGGATACTCGACAAAATGGGCATTATGGCATAATTTTGTGTGTTTTTGTCCATTTAAGAGACTATCTGCGTGCTATCTGAATGGGCTCTCTGTGCACATTAGTCTTGTGTCAGTAGATTCACAGACAGCACACCAATAAATTCTCCTTTTTGTCTTGTCGCATTTTCATGACTAAGAACATGATCATATAATGTAATGCTAGCTAAAGGATGACGTAAAAAAAACGGATGCTGTGTTAATTGTGTTAAAAAAATTAACACATTTAACAGAAAGAAAAATTTGTAAAAAAAAAATAATTTTGACAGCCCTACTTATTTTATTTTAATTAGTTGCCAAGGCAATATTTCTAAAGTTCATTTAAGTTTAAAGGGTTAGTTCACCCAAAAATGAAAATTCAGTCATTAATTACTCACCCTCATGTTGTTCCACACCCGTAAGACATTCGTTCATCTTCAGAACACAAATAAGCAATTTTTGATAAAATCCAATGGCCCAGTGAGGCCTGCATTGCCAGCAAGATCATTTCCTTTTTCAATGACCAGAAGGGTAATAAAGACATATTTAAAACAGTTCATGTGACTACAGTGGTTCAACCTTAATGTTCTGAAGTGACGAGAATACTTTTTGTGTGCCAAAAAAACTAAATAACGACTTTATTTAACAATATCTAGTAATGGGCGATTTCAAAACACTGCTTCATGAAGCTTTGAAGCTTTACAAATCTTTTGTTTCGAATCAGTGGTTCGGAGCATAAAAATCATGTGATTTCAGTAAACGAGGCTTTGTTACGTCATAAGTAGGGTTGGGTACCGAAACGCGGTGCCTATAGGGATCCGGTTCCGACGTAAACGGTAGTAACGAGACCGAATAAGAAAGAAAATTTCGGTGCTGATTTTTTTTTTTACCGCCCCCTGGTGTTCCGGCGTCAACTTGCGTGACGTCAGTGCCGCTACTCGGCACACTTGTTGAACTGATAGCGAGAGGATTAATGAAGATGCCGAAGGCAAAACGCTCCAAGGTTTGGCTACATTTTACGTGTAATAATGCAGACTCTGTGACATGCAACAAATGCCATAAAGCAATATCATGCAAGGGAGGTAACACTTCAAATTTAATGAAACATATGGCGACACATGGAGTGTACTTAAAAGCCGAACAATGCACCGTGTTTGACAACCTACTTCTAATATTTAAGTTGTTGCACTGCTCAGTTCAGGTCATTAGGAAGAGAAAATGGAGATTAGATTACCCTGGTTGTAATCTCTATTAATCTCCAGTATTATTATTTTGTTTGATACAATATTGTTTTATGTGATATTATGTAAATGTGAATTTTAATTTTATATTGGTTTATTTATTATTACCATGTTACTTGTTTAAAGATTTAAGTTAATATTGTGTCTAGTTTGGCCCTGTAAATAAAAGGGTATTATTTTTTTGACAAAGTGTGTGTGGTTTTGTTTTCTTAAGTACCGGTTCAAGAACCGTTTAAGCACAGAGTAGGTACTGGTATCGGATAAAACCCAACCGATACCCAACCCTAGTCATAAGTGTTTCAGAATTGTAATAGTTCATGTGACTTTGGCAGTTTGATACGCACTCCGAAACCACTGATTCGAAACAAAAGATTCGTAAAGCTTTGAAGATTCATGAAGCAGTGTTTTGTAATCGCCCATCACTAGATATTGTTGAATAAAGTTGCTATTTACTTTTTTGTGTGTCAAAAAAAAAAACTATTTCGTCACTTTATAATATTAAGGTTGAACCACTGTAGTCAGATGAACTGTTTTAAATATATCTTTAGTACCTTTCTGGGCATTGAAAAAGGAAAAGATCTTGCTATCAATGGAGGCCTCACTGAGCCATCAGATTTTATCAAAAATATCTTAATTTGTGTTCTGAAGATGAACATCTGTGGAATGATATGAGGGTGGGTAATTAATGACTGAATTTTCATTTTAGGGTGAACTAACCCTTTAAGTTTTTCATTTTAATATTTATATTTTATTTTATTTCAGCTTTATTTCAATAAAAAATTTAATAGTTCTAGTTTTAGTTAACAATAACAACACTGTATCAGTTAATGAATCACATAAGCTTCACTGTCTTAACTCTTATTGGTAATTTCTGTTTACTAATTTGCATAAAGTTCTTAACTTTATGCAACTTGGTGTTACGTGTAATGCCTCAAAATGCTGTCAGTGTAAATGTGCCAGTGTAAATCGAAACAGACATCACCAAATGCTCAAAACCCTTTTTTTTTAATTGGTAGTTGGACTGATCAACAGGATTTTTTTCTTTGTTGCAGCTGTTTGCTTTGAATTATTGATCTTATCTGATGCAGAATAACAGAAATGCCAGAATCCTGGCAATTTAACAGGTTTTAAGTGAAGCACTTTTTCCTTGGATACACATGAATGGTGTCACTTCCCTCCCAGACGACCTGCAATGCATGTCTGTACATTGCATGTGCAGTCTAGACTGATGGGTTTCTTGCATGTGCCTAGTGTGTGTGTTTTGTATGCCCTCTGGTGTTTCTTCTTACCTGAGGCTCGTAGCACCTGCCTGAACCCACCTGAGTCTTGCTCCTGTGCAATTGTATCGGTCAGGAAAGAGGCGGGACCGTCTCTGATTACAAGACGCATGGCCAGAGTTCTCTGCCACTGATAGCACAGACCTGTTTTGTTCCCTCCTCACCTGTGCTATTTAAGGAGATGCCTCAACCCAGCTCTCCGCTCAGTCCTGGTCCCAGTTTCCCAAGCCTGCTTGTGCTTGGTGCGTGTGTGTGCATGAGTGTGTATAACTCGAGCCAGAATCCGACAGGTGCGAGAGCGTCCGTGAAAAGTGTGTGAGAGCGGGGTGGTGGGGGACGGGGCGTAATCATGTTTGCGGGCGGGTATGCGGGGGGGACCGTTGGTCGCCGGAAATCCACTCTCCCCTCCGAAAACCTGCAGATCCCCAAACCGGCGGGGGCGAGCGGCGTGCGTAAGAGCAGCAGTTGCAGCAGCGGAGGCAAGATGCTGTCCATGTCCTACAGCGAGAGTATACGGAGCGGCATTAGCCGCTACCACTCGGACCAAGGTCTGAACCAGCCACCGAGGCAGACGGACCCGGCCGAACTCCAGCGGCTCAGGGAGCAAAGGGTCGCTGCCCAGATCAAGAACATGGAAGACTTCCTCAAGATGAATGGCCTGGCACTGGAGGAATGTGTATCGTACCAGACAGGCATGAAGTACAGGTAAGAAAGAAGCAACGCAAGTGGTTGCGTCCATTGGACTTTGGTTTTGTGGTCATTCGGACCGCGTAGTTTCATATCTAAGTGAGTATTGGGCTATATTTCTGGTTCGCTTTGTTGGCACGCTTTAATTTTAAATCTTTTGCTTAAATGTAAACTTGTCAAAAGCTTTGTACCTCGTGTTAACAAGAGATTCAAGAGTTGGGAGGAGTGACAACCAAAAAGCCTCCACAGGCACTTGATGGAAGCGATTTAGTTTCAGGAAGTTGTGCCGCTTGTGTCCGGTGTAAACATGGTAAACTGTAGGCTGTTTATGGTTCCCCAGCAACATTGTAACTTGGTGCAGTATATATGTGTGGTCACAGGTATATTCACAAGCATCAGCCTTAAAATGGCTTGGAAAGTATTTGTAACGCATTACTGTTGTGGGGTTTTACATATAAAACAGAATATTTCTATTTAGCTTATTTTAGTTGAACTTATTTTAGTTTTAGTAATTCTAGTACTTCAACAAACTTATTTTATTTCAGTTAGTTGCTGAGTTTTTTTTCCAGTGTTTCCATCTAATTTATTAATGTATGTGTGGTCACAGGTATATTTGCGATTTTATGACTTCAAAATGGCTCGGAAACATATTTTTAATGTATTCTTTTGTTGTTTCTAATAAAGGTTTTTGAATTTCTAAAATTATATCTGTTATTTTTCAACACGGAAGTGATGTGCAAGACTTCCGATTTATTAGCTGCTATAGGGGGGAAAAACAAGAAGAATATCAAAGTGCAGTAAACTGTTTGCACTACAAACCAGCGTGTTTATAATTAAGACAATACATTAAAATAATATGGTAAGAAATACCAGTTTGCAATATCAAGCAGCATAACAAGCAGTTTTGTACTTGTGAAGTGAATGACACTTGGAAGCCAGACACATTAAATTTACAAATGGCAGCGCCCGCACTTACCTGAAAAATAAGGTCAATAGTTACCTGTAGATTTTGTTTATAGTTACTGTGTAGATTTTGGCCATACTGCCTAATACTTCAACGTCCAAATTAAAACTTTCAACATTACGTCCAATGCAGAACTCTGCAGCACTGTGACTGTGGTCCATTTGCTCATCTCCATGCAAGCAGCCAGGGTTTATTTTCATCAACTAGGTCGCTGGCATATTTGCCCAACAATGAGGGAAGGGCATATCAATCTCTGAGGCAAGGTGGAGGAAAAAGTTCCCAGAGAGAGCAGCATCTCAGCATGTGGCAAGATTGTCTTCCGTATTACGGGATTGATGGATTCTCAGCATTCTTGCTCCGGGTTAGGAAATTTGTATGGATCTGTGTCAGCTCCCTTTTGCAGAAAAACTTTGTTTTGAGTTTTTACTCATGCAGAATCATTGACAAGTGATGCTGCGCTATGCATGCGTGCATCAGGCAAAAACAGACCCGTTTGAAGTGAAAAAAGTACTTTTGGCATGATATGTTGAGTTGTTATGCAATGGATAGTGTTTTCATGTGCTGGTGTTTAGCTGTCTGGTGTTGTGTATCAGGGACAGCATTCGGTCAGCGTGTCTATTGTGCTTTACTGTAACGCTCGCTCAGCCGACCGTTAACAACTGAACTGGTGTCAGTTCTGAGAGCGGGGCTCGCATTACAAGGCATATGGTGGTTGTCCCATCATATTAAAAACAATGTATCATAGAGCACCTACACATGATGAAAATTAGTGCCATTGATAAAAATCACAATTATCTTTATTGCACCTCCAAGGCCAGCATGTTTTTGGCTAAAATGCAGTGGCTTTTAGGGTTGTGCTGATGGACGATGATATTGTGTATCGACGATAACCAGAGATATCATCAAAAGCATCAGCTGTCAAGAGGATTTGGCATTTCCAAATTATTATTATTATTATTATGCTACTATTATAATAATAATAATAATACCATTATCAGCATATGTTGAAGGAGATTCATCTCTCGTTGTCTCTGAGCCCTTGGTCAGTTTTTACTTTCACTTTATGTAGTAAATAATTGACTGAGGTTTGAGACTTCTTCACCAGCATAACTCTTGCACGTTCCTTTTTACGATATCTACTGCCTTCATAGTTTAAAACTGAAATATATCCATTATTGCGACATGACATTTTTCTTCATCACCAACTCCATCTTTGCTCGCAAAATGATGGACAATGATTTGCATTTTGCATGCATCGTTTCCTGTGATAAAAGTATATAATTAAATGAATTAGTAAATAAACAAGTAAATTAATGATCCAATAAATGAGAAAATATGCCTACACTGTTAAAATTATTTTCATGATTTATCACAACTTTTTTTCTTTTGTCAAATCAACTTAGATAATTAATGTGGTTCAGATAACATAATATTTTGAGTTTCTGTTGATCAAATCAATCACCTTCATTGTATTAACTCTACATTTTTTAATTTCAATGAACTCAAAATTTTAAGGCAACCACATAACTTACTTTAAGTTAAACCAACAATTCCCCCCCCCCCAAAAAGAAAAAAGATAAGACAATGTATTGGCAATCTCACACGCTGATGATAGGACAATTTGACTGAGTATTTCTTAACACTAGTGGCTGAATGACAGGTTTAGTCAGCATTTACACTTGCGTAAATCTTCTCTTGAAACCACTTTACTCTCTTAGAAAGTTTTAAATGATTTTATTAGATGCCCTGTTGTCACTAACAGAGGGGGAGTATCTATGTTTCCTTGTTCTTCAATACAAGATGCATCCGGATCAGGCAGAAACATGCATTTCCAATCACACTCATCACTAATTCAAGGATGGAGAGAAAGATAGACACTGAAGCTGCGAAAGAGAATGCCTCTCATCCCTTACTGTGTGTCTCCTTAAGCCAGACAATATGGTACTTGTGTAACATCAGTAAGTTAACTTAACCTAGTAAGTTAACACGGGCAGATCTCTTATCAGTGTGCACAAGATTGGGCTTTGATTGCAGCACACTTAAGTTTGACAGTAGGGTTAGGGTTAGCATCCCATGCATCTGCTTTATTTACTTCACTTGCCTTAAAACAAAACACTGAATTTCAGTGTGTATATTAGCTATCTTATATATAAGTATAATAAATTGCAAAATGTTAAGTTTTCTAATGCTGCGTTCACACCGAATGCGTCCGGGGCGTCTGATTTACATGTTAAGTCAATGTAAACGCGCGTCTAGACGTCCTGCGGCACGAATCGGCCACTGACGCCCGAATGGTGCGGCGCGAATTGAGCGTTCACGCGTATGACGCCCTAGATGCCCGAGTTGAAAAATCTGAACTTTGGCGAAAATTCGCGCCGCGTTAACCAATCAGGAGCTTGCTCTAGTAGTGACGTGACGTGGCGAGCTGAGGCAGAAATCCGAAACAACAATGGAGGACAAAATCATTGTCACTGTACATCTTCATACTTTTATAGAAACAGGAAAAAAGAGGATCTTGCTTGAAAGAAAGTGAGTGAGGAGGTCGGACAATCTATAAAAAACGGTCTTTACTCAATTTAATGCTTTTATATATATATATATATATATATNATATACAAGCTGGCAAATTGATCTTATTCGCTGTAATTTACAACTATTTTCCCGCTGACGAGTTGTGTTTATTCAGAAGTGTGCAGAAAGAAGTGGAAGAGTCTGGGACACATAAAGGAGCGGGAGAGTTCCTCTCATGACGCGAATTCACGTCTGTTGTGAAGTGAATTTCACGCGCGAATGAAGCGAGTAAACTCAAAATGTTCAAGCGTCCAACTAGACGCATCTGACGCGAATTTGACGCCCCAGACGCGTTTGGAGTGAACGCAGCATAATACATAAATCTTTATGCATGGATTGATTCTGATTGCTTCTGAGCTGCTGTGCCATCTGCGGGACATCCTTAGCATGTTAGCCAGGTTTCAAAGCGCCAAATGAAAGTTAAAATCGGCATTGAAACGGTGTTACTTGCCAGTTGCCCAGTATCTTTTTTATGACTTTTGACAATGCATGGTTGTGAGAATGTGATATGGCTTAGTGCTAGGCGTGGGCGATTTACTGGTTGACAAATTTTATGAGATTGGGACTCGAGAAAAGTATGAGATTGTGGACTATCGTCTCTATCACGTAATGTAATACTAAGATTCTATAAAGGAGCATTTATCTTGAGCAACGCTGTTACAGTAAATAGCAGGCACAAAAATGCAGGCTCTGTATAGTTATAGATATCTATGGGTACAATATGTGTCACGACTAAACGTGTCATTGTTTTCAAATACCTCAGTTTTCAACATCCACACTACAATGCAAAAAAGGTGTTTTCAAATTCATCCACTTAAGTGAGCGTTTTCAAAAAGCTCAGTTTTCCTTGACAAAAACGCTGTCTCAGTGTGGATGGAAGGCCAAAACAGAGAAAAAAAGAGACAAAAACGTATTAGTGTGCACATGGCCTTAAACAAACAAACTACACAAAATGCCTGTCTGCAAGTATCCTCGTAAACACAGCCATTTATGTTTTCAGTGAACATAAACAGTTGAGAAAGAAAACACACGAGTATATTGGATCTGTGCATTCGGTCTTAAAGTGACAGCGGCCTAATAAACCTGCTGCCATCTGTCATTTAATGTTAATCAAACAATGAAAGAGAGAAAATGTCTCACTGCTCTTGACTGAATCACTTTTGTAAACTTTATTAAGAATAAATGTTTAATTTACACAGTGAAGACAATGCAGTGTTTTTTTATTTTTATTTTTTTATATACATTTGATTACTTAATACAATTTATGTTGTAGGCCTATTTCTTATTTCTAGTGCTTGAAGTTTTTAAGCTAGTTCTATTTCATTTGTCTTTGTTCTATTGTAGTGTTTTCCTATATGCTTGTAATTAGTTTCTTATCACTGTTTACTTGTCTTTAGTAAGCTTGCGAGTTTTTTATTACTTAAGCTAGTAGTTTTTTGTGATATTAAAAACATAACCTTATTTAAAGCAATAATAACTATATTGTGATATCTATACTATATCACTATAGATAGATAGATAGATAGATAGATATTGTGAAATAAAATGACTCATATCATGATATAAGGTTTTCCTTCTTTTTTTGTATTTAGCTGATCACATGCCTGTAATATGCATGTTGAAATTCACCATTTCTACTTAATTTTGTCAATTAAAAGCGATTAATTGTATCTTAATTTATCAAATTGTATCTTTATTGTGTCCTACACTTCATGGTTTTGGAGTTGAAGGTTTATAACCTGACTGTTTAAGGTGATACGTAGAGCACACTCTCCTCTCCTTGACATGTATCCGTCAGCACAGCACTCAGTAGAATTACGTTTGACCCACAAAAGCGATTTCCTTACACCTGCTAAAAACCAACAACCATCAGCTGTTGCATTTCAAACTCCAATTTCCTTCTCAGACATTCATTGTATGTTTACAGTGCTTGCACTACTGATTCTTTTAAATCTTCATTTAAAAGTACATTATCTTGAATTTTTTTTTTTTTTAAGAAAATTTTTATCTTAGATGAGCAATTTTCACTTGCATTACTAGAATGTTGCATTACTAGAATAGCAATAACGCTATTGTAATATTTGCATGCTGAATTGTAATTGATCTTTTCTTTGTTGCATCTGTTTAACCATTTATAGTAGTCACCTTTGCACTGGAAAAAAGAGTATCACAGGACATTTAATTTACGTAGCTTAGTTCTTTTGCCATCTCACTGGTGCTGCTGTTTCCTTCACAAAATGAATATCTAATTGAAATTTCAACATTGCAACATTCAATTTGTGCAACATAACACCATTCCTATGCACATATTGGTATTTTCTGAGTTCAGTTACACACTGACTGTAATGAATAACTGGACATACAATCTTGTGGTGAGTGCTTAATGGTTTCCCAGTCATTCACTCTTCCATTATGACCCCAAGTAATGACCTTCTGAAATCATTTGCAAACTAAGTGAGCCTTGATTTGACAGCACTGTAGCATTGGATGATTGTTATTACCGGATTTGAACACTAGGTGGAGATCCAGTTCTGTGAAGACATGATGTCACACTCTCTTAGACAAAGATCAGCTTTCTCCCATCCATCAGTTCAGGACGTTGATGGATGTCATGTGATGCTAGTGTGACGTCTGTGAAGGAGAGCAGGTCAGATTTCTCAGTGTGATGAATAGAATTTAAAAAAAAACAACAATTGAATATTGACATATTGTTTTGAGAAATTAAGTAAATCAATCCATGACATGCTCTTTAAGTAGTCCTGTAATGCCAGGGATGTTTATGGCTTACTGGAACAGCATGTAGTTCATCAACTGTGTGAAATGCTATCAATTCAAAATAGTGTTTGTGATGTGTTGTGCATTTCCCTTGTCAGCCAGCAGGTGGTGGTGTGTGTACAGGATTGACAACTTGACTCCAAATCAGGTTTGGGAACAGTTGTGTGAGGACCACATGTGTATAGGTTTATATAATTATGTTGTTCTGCAGTTGTTGTGTGGATATTAGTCAGAAATGCTGTGTTTGCAGTTTGTGATGGTTGTTAGTAGCTTTATTGATTATTATGCGCACAAGCTGTTTTTAGTCTTACTGAGAAATTAATGAATCTGTATTATCTGAGCTAGCAAAATAATCGAACTGGAATTGATGAGTTCTGCATTGTGCCTTATTCCGTGTACCTCATTAGTGTAGCTTTCTTCTCTCAGTGCAAATGGCTCCATTTGTTTGTTTTTCTTCTAAACATTGCTTAAGGAGAGAAATTTACTGTTTTTAATAGTTAAGGGCTGTTTTCTCTGTTTACTTTAGATTTCAATGTTAGGCGCAATAGCTGCCAGGGCTTCTATTTTGTGGAGACTTTCTTGACTCTCTCTTCATGAAATATAAATGAGAGAGATTGTGTTACACTGAATTCCCATCCTGCACTACAATGGTTTTATCACGAAAGATGGCATTTGTGTATGTTTGACTCTTGGCATATACATGGTTAAATCACTATTTGCAAGTATGAAAGTACACTACCATTCAAAATTTTGGGGTCAGTAAGATTTTTAATGCTTTTATTCAGCAATGATGCATTAGTGATAAAAAGTGACATTTAAAGACCATTTTTCAATCAATAAAGTATCCTGCTGCTTAATATTTTTGTGGAAACCGTTTTCAACATAGATCATATATTTCTGAAGGATCATGTGACAATGAAGACTGGAGTAATGATGCTGAAAATTCAGCTTTGCATTACAGGAATAAATTGCATTTTAAAAAGAGTTGCACCAAAATGAACATTTTGGCCGATACCGATAATTCTTTGGAACCGATTTGGAAGCCTATAACCGATAACTGATAAATCTAAATCCAAATGTTGATATATTTTTTTATAAGCCTGATTAAAAAAACAAAAGGCTCACCATTAAAAACCATGTCACAAGCACTTCAACATAAATCAAACATATACAGTACAGCAACCTTGTTTGAACCAGTGTAAGATTCCTTAAAATAAAATAAAAATTCTATGGCACATGGATGGATGTGGATTTTCTATCCACATCCATCCATCATAAACGTACTCCACACGGCTCCGGGGGGTTAATAAAGGCTTTATGAAGCGAAACGATGCATTAATGTAAAAAAAAAAAAATCCATGTTTAACATGTTATGAAGTAAAATATCTAGCTTCTGCCAGACCACCTTCCTTATTATATGTTCAACGAAAGTGTAAAACTCTCACAGTTCAAAACACTTACGCTACGTCCTATGCCTTCGCTATTCAACTTACGGAAAAAGTGTAACTGACGTGATGCCAGTTTACACTTCGTAACTTGAATACGGAAGGCATTCTGGTGGAAGCTAGATATTTTACTTCATAACTTGTTAAATATGGATTTTTTTTTTTTTTTACACAAACGCATCGTTTCGCTTCAGAAGGCCTTTATTAACCCCCCGGAGCCATGTGGAGTATGTTTATGATGGATAGATGTGGATGGAGACACTTTCTTCAGCTCATATTCATTGATCCACTAAATATGATTAATCAGATATTTATGCAGCATAAACATAATATTACAACTTATATCTGGACAAAATTACGCATATGCACAAGTGAACTTGAACTAAGTTACATTAGAATGTGTGACTCCTGTTGTGGATGCGCTCTTCCCGAAACAATGCGCTGAAACACAGCAACTAAATCCAAAGAATTCAATGTTTAATTACAATAGTGTTCTCATTATAATGCTATGTATATGACAGTCAATCATAGTTATTATGCATAACTATGATTATACATAGTTGTTGTGCATTTCTGTTTGAGCTGCGTGCGCTGAAGCTAAAGATGATCACCGGTAAACTGAAGCACTTTACTACCATGTTAATTAACTTATTTACTGGCTTTAATATATCAGCCTAATTTTCTTATCGGGCCAATAACCATAACATTAAAAATGAACATATCGGCTGATGCCGATATATCATGCATCCCTAATTTTAAAATATATTCAAATAGATAACAGTTATTTAAAATTATAATATTAATTGACTATATAAATGATACAGAGTGGCCAGCAAAGATATTTTTTAAAACGGTTTACTTCCTTTTTGTTTTTCTGCCTCTCAAGACACCATTAGATCAGCAGAAGAAGTTGTTGCTGAGAGAAATAACACAGCTTCTACACAATCATTAATGTGAGGATGGCAGTCTGCGTCAGGGCTCTTCAAATCACTTTCTTGGTCCACATGAATATGGCAGCATTACGTAAGAGGGCTTCCCCTAGATCTTTCATCACTGTTATGATCCTGAGATAACCTGACATCTTGCTTATCTAGGAAAACATCAGTAGACAGGTTTTGAGTTCCACTGAAGAGCACATCATAGCCCAGAGAGACTGATACATTGCTCATATTCTTATCATTTATGTGATTTATGTTACAGTATTCTTTGTTTAGCAGATGTTTTCTTATCCAAACTAAATTACAGTAGGTTTGTACTTTTAGGGAAACCTGGAGCAACCTGGCACTTCGGTGGTCATATTATGTCCTCAAAAGTCTTTCTTCTTGACTAATTATGCAATCGCCCCAGTACATTTATTTGCCAAAGGTTTATATATCCCATTTTTCTCATTTAATGATGTTCATGTTGCTCAGTTAATCTAGGTCTTTCTATTTTCTGTAAAAAAATAAAATAAAAATAAAAAATGAACAACCACCACTGACATTTTCATTTACATAAATTGAGTACAATATATTATAATAATTAAAATATTTATTATTAATTATAAATAATGAAGTAAATTTCATAACCCCAATAACTGAATGATCTTCATTGTTTACAGTTTTTATTATCAGTGAATTTACATGAGTTTTTTTTTTTTTAATTACAGGGATTTTAAAACAAAGAATAAACTTTTCCGTTTTTAGTACATCGTTGTCCTGTAAACGTACTCTAAAGGAATAGTTAATCGAAAAATACAAATTCTGTCATTCCTTTCTCTATTCTGTGGAGCACAAAATATATTTAGAAAAATGTCTCATTGTGTTTTTTATGTCCATACAAGTCAATGAACAAAAACATTCTTCAAAATGTGTTATTTTTGTGTAAACTATCCCTTTAACATGTGGTTAAGGGTTTCTTCAGATCCTTAACCTTGTGTATGGATGATAGTAATGCTAGTAGTGAATTCCATTCCTGAGATTTAATGTTTTCAGATATTGAGATAGAAACTATTTGTACTGAATAAAACGAGCCCGATGATGTAACGCTGTTTCAGTGGCTAAGCGTTCCCTAACAAACCCAGAGGGAATTCAGTCTAACTATACCTCTGATCTCTCATTTTCCTCATGCGTGCTTTAGTGGATTTTGAGATTGAGCACTGATTGTCTCTTCGCAGCATTCTCGCCGTGGTGATCCCTCTGTGACTTGTTACAAGACACAAAAACAATTGATTCGCAAAGCGCTCAATTCTCCATTTAAAAATAATAAAAGTATGAGACCTCTTTATATGTGTGTGTGATTTTCAGGAAGTTTTTGCTGAGCACAGATTTTTGCATCAGTTTTAGAGTTGAAGAGTCAAGTTATGTGGGCAGGATTCTGCTGGCTGCTGTCAGACTCCGCCTGTCAGGTGATGGTGTGTTTTTGTGTGATTAAGTGAAGCCTTCCGGCAAAATAGTGAAACCTTGCCTCTCCAGAGGAACATAAATAGTGTTGCCCAGATCGCCATCTTTCAATCATCATATACTTCCTGGACATGTCGGTATAACAATGTCAGTGGGTTTAATAATGATGGATCAGGTCTGTCAGCAAGCCATTATGGGCCACCTGTGAAAATGACACTTAATTTGCAGATGTTAATGCTTGTCGCTGTAGTTTCTTATGTGAGGTTGTAAATATCCCCGTTAATCTTGTCTTCACTGTGTGGGTTGGGAGTCATATCGTCTTGATCACTCTGAATATGAGCTTCTTAGGATGTGATTTTCACCAAGCAATAATAACCGTAACGGTCTCTTTCATGCAGGATATTGTGTTGTCAGCACAGTGTTTCAGGAAGCACAGGAGATTTTTAGGATAAGCTGGAGTTGAGCTCTTAATTAAAGCAAGAAGCTGCTGAGACGGAGTTTGCAATTTTACCAAAGTGAGTGGAGAATGATAAAGAGAGAAAAGGAAGGAGGGCTTTTCTGTAACCAGGAAATACTTTTTGTTATGTATACTAGGAATCTGAATGCCACATCTGACAACATTGTAGCATAGTGCAATTTCAGAAGTTTATTGTTGTAATTGGATGGTATTTTGCACAATATTTTAAAACAAAAGTAGGCAGTAAACTGTGTAGCCTAGTAGTAATATGCTTGTATTACTTGTAGGGTTATCATTATAAACAAAAGCTATAGAGACATATTAAAAAAATGACTGAAACACAACAAAATTACAAAAACTTAAACTAAAATGAAAACAGCAAATATAAAAAATAAAATCTATAACAGTATATCAATAATACAAAGAAAACACACTGTTATCATTTTGGAAATAAAATAATGCATGCTTTTTTAAATCAATTTTTGAGACAATGTATGAAAATAGTTGCTTTTTGAGTTAAAGGGTTAGTTCACTTAAAAATGAAAATTCTGTCATTAATTACTCACCCTTATGTCGTTCCACACCCGTAAGACCTTCGTTCTTCTTCAGAACACAAATGAAGATATTTTTGATAAAATCCAATGGCTCAGTGAGGCCTCCATTGACAGCAAGACAATAAACACTTTCAATTCCCAGAAATGTACTAAAGACATATTTAAAACGGTTCATGTGACTACAGTGGTTCAACCTTAATGTTATGAATCGACGAGAATACTTTTTGTGTGCCAAAAAAATAAAATAACGACTTTATTCAACAATATCTAGTGATGGGCAAATCTTTTGTTTCGAATCCTTGTTTTCGGAGCGTGTATCAGTACTGCCAAAGTCACGTGAACCATTGAAATTTCGAAACGTTTCGAAACACTTATGACGTAATGATGTCTTGTTTACTGTAATCATGTGACTTTGGCAGTTTGACACGCTTTGAACCACTGATTTGAAACAAAAGATTTGTAAAGCTTTGAAGCTTCATGAAGCAATGTTTTGAAATCACCCGTCACTTGAATAAAGTCGATATTTTGGGTTTATTGGTGCACAAAAAATATTCTCGTTGCTTCATAACATTAAGGTTGAACCACTGTAGTCACATGAACTGTTTTAAATATGTCTTTAGTAGCTTTATGGGCATTTGAAAGTGTTAATTATCTTGCTGTCGATGGAGGCCTCACTGAGCCAACGGATTTTATAAAAAATATCTTAGTTTATGTTCTGAAGATGAATGAAGGTCTTACAGGTGTGGAACGGAATACAATATTCATTTCTTGAATATGACAAAGTAGTAGGTCATCCAGGTATTCTTTGCATACAGAAAATGTGCATGTACACTGTGCACAGTACATGCTGCAAATATAGTAGTGGTGTAAAACCATTGTATGTTGTGTAAATGTCACTGTCATCACCTTAGTGTATACCTGCCTATATTGTCTGTAAAAACACCTGGTTATTTTTAGAAAGCTTTGAATGATGTATAGGGTTATCTGAGCTCATGACAGTAGCAGATGCATATGTTCAGGAATCAGGTGTTTTCCTGGGTGAAGCAGAGACATGGAAGTGAATCTGAAGTGACAGTTGTCATGTTACTGTGTCCGGGTCTGACCTGAGCTGCAGTCTGTCCCTACTGACGTGAGTTTGTGAAGGGAGGTGGGGTGTGTAATACAAAAAGCATTTGGTTGAGGAAAAAACATTCTGATTATTAGTGTCAGTGCCTTTTATTTCATGTGCCCAAGAAGTCAATAGACAGCTATATTTATGTCTAAAGTTTTTCTGTGTTGCTGTTATATCACTGTTTGATTGGAGAGTCCAGCACAAGAAGCTGTTGAAGAAAACATCCAGTTTAAAGACAATTTAAGTGATGTACCTCTCTGTTAAGCAGTGTTTGCATGAAACAAACTCCACTAGGAATTAGATATTCATGTGGTTGAAAAGTAAAAGGCTCTATATGTAATCTTTTTATTTTGTAGCTTAGTCCACAGCTTAACGGTCTTCCAACCATGTAATTTTCCCTGCCCCCAATCCAGTGATCTGTTTGTCAGTAAACTTAATGCATATAAAATGTATTTCACTGAATGTCTTTCTTCTCTCCAGGACTCAAC
>RJVU01079719.1:219066-236331 GCA_003731715.1 Anabarilius grahami
TATATATATATATATATATATATATATATATAAAATACATTCAAAATGTATTTAAATAGGCCTACATTTTTATCTTTTTCATATTTTATCATATATACAGGATTGTAAATATTAATGTATACAATTCGTTTTGATGTATACAATTGTGGATGAAAATATCTGCAGATTTATACAGTTATAATTTAACTAATCTGTAAATTCACCTTTGCTGGAAAAATTATAAAATAATACTTTATAGTTTTTAACTCGTTCTGACTCAGAAGAATATCACGAGTCATTCTTGAAATTTAGATAAAGCTTTTATCTTTAAGCAGCTCGATAACTTTACCTTGGTAACATTGACATCAGCAGAATTCATAGCAACATTGTTCAATAATAACTGAAATCCAAGTGTTTAGGTTTACATGATCTGCATATGTTAAGGCATATGATCTGCATCTGTGATGCTGTTCTGTCAACTGGGCTGAAGCTCTGAAACACACTGGTTGCTATCCTTATTTTTGAGCCCTGGTCTTTCTCAGCACAGATGAGCTGCTTTTATGCATTCTCTCATCACAGGAGTGTGTAGCACAGCTGTGCGTGTAGCAGCTGTTAGTTAAGCATGATTAGCATGATTTGCATAATGGCGTTTTCAGTTCACAAGAGTCAGCGTGTGTGTTCGTTAGTGTGTTTTGATATGTGGTATTGCTTGCCAACAACTGGCAAGCCTCCATCTCCAGGTCTCTCTGGAGAATCAAGTGTTTGTTGGATATTGAAGTATTCCCTGATGCAGTATTCCAGTGTCACACCAAAACATCCAGTTACTGCCAGGTTTGACAAAATGACACATATGACACATCCTTGATTTCAACATGCACATTTTTAATGGGCTTTGTCATTTTTCTTCAAATTTCTTTTTTGCTCAGCTGTTTTGGCTCAGCCCTAATCAGAAAGCAATTTGTTTTCTGCCATTCGGCATTCCACAGGAGACTGTTTAGCCATCAGTGACTATGAAAAATCTTCAATGTCATTATTGGTTGCTGTTTTAATTCCTTCCATGGAAGCAGCACATATATTGTACCTGCTCATCTTCACAACATTAATTGCACATTTGATGTCTTGGTTTTTACTGTGTATCCCCGCTGATTGGTCCAAGAAGGGGTAATATAGAAAGGATTGATTGGCAGTTGGACTGAATGGTACATTCACCCTTCCAAAATCTAGAGTCAGAACTACAATATATATAGTTTTACTATTTTGAGTGTTTTGTTTTTAATGCGAGTGTTATTTATACATATATACATGTTACATATCATTTGTATAATGAGATTTGCAAGCCATTTTTCATAAAATTTACTGCAAAAATAACTTTTTAAAAGGCACTGCCATTCAAAGTTTTTGATGTTTTGAAATGTTTTTGAAAGGCTGCTGAAAAATTACAGTAAAAACAGTAATAATGTGAAATATTTTAAAAATGTAAAACAACTGTCTTCTATTCTGAATATATTTTAAAATGTAATTTATTCCTGTGATGAAAGCTGAATTTTCATTACTCCAGTCTTCAGTGTCACACGATCCTTCAGAAATCATTCTAATATGATGATTTGCTGCTCAAGAAACATTTCTTATTACAGTTGTGCTGCTTAATATTTAATATTTTGTGCTGCTTAATAATGTGGAAACATTGATGCAATTTTTTCAGAATTATTTGATAAATAGAAAGTTCAAAAGAACAGCATTTATTTGAAATAGAAATCTTTTGATCAATTTAATGTGTCCTTACTATTAAAGCGTTAATTTATTTAAAAAAAAAAAAAAATCTTACTGACCTAACTTTTGAACAGAAATGCATACACTGTTACATATTTACTTGTACTATGATTAATATTTTGGTCATACCACCCACCCTGAAATGTCATACTGCAACAAAATACTTTTCTTAATCAATATTAATGTCTTGATTTCTAGTTAAAATATCACATCAAACATCCTTTAAACATGACGTACAGCATGATACTCATTGTCTCAATAAATGTATCTTGTTTTAAGGATGTTACAATATTTATTCTGGAAAACAAGCTAACCTTGCAGCAGGACCAAATTGTTGTATTTCAGAGTTATGGCCTTTTCACACACCTAGTTTGAGAATATCCATTGAATCTGGCCCAGAAAGTCATCCTTGGACATTGAGTGGATGAAAACTTCAGTTGCTATAGAGATTGCACATCCGCCTTCTCAAATTCACAAGGACTGTGACCTGTCAGTGTGGGAAGAAGACTTATAGTTTTCTAAATCAGCAAAATGGCACTATACGTCATTTCCATCTTGTATTGATCAAGCTCTCTGCGTCATTTCATTGGCGTCTTGCATGCCACTGGCTTTCATTGATCTCCCATTATCACATTTTACCAAATCATGAACCAATATCAGCCAGCCTGATGAATCGATGTGCTTACTGAGGCATGATGGTTATGAATCGTTTGTTACTTGGCAACTAGAACCCACACACACAGGTCAAAATACAAGTACTCAAAGCGAGCCGCTTCCCAGATGGCTCTGCTCATCTGCGGAGGGTTGTGTGACAGTGGTGTGGGTTTCACTTTGATACTGTACGTGCCGATAAACAATATGAGTAAACCAGGCCCTTGAGTTTGTTCAGCCTGATATGCTTTGTGTCATATTGTGTCACAGCTCCTGATGTTCCGAAGCATGGCGGATCCCGGCATCGGCTTACCAACACGGTCACGTGTGTGTGTGTGTATTCTGGATGTAAACCACTTTTTAAATCATCAGGCCTTGTGAATACAAGGTATATTAAGTTTAAAAATCACTCTGTACGATGCATTTGTCTCCATAAGCACATGCACAAAGTTTGGTGACCCTGCTGTTTGATCGTAAGTGGAGCTGACAAAGCCTCTCGCTCCACTTGACGAGTTCTGCATCGTTCAGGGTTGCGTTCGGGTGACAAAATTGCCAGCTGAGTTTGAGCAAGTGTGGCATGTGAGCATCCCACTGCCAACTCGCCCCAATCCATCACCGTTTAACTGGAGACCAAAAAAGCCATGGATACAGATCAATATTTAAGAAGACGACTCCTAACCAATCTAGATGTTTGCATTAGCCACTTTTTCCCTTTCGATTTCAGTCAAGAGCCTGGAAAGGTTGTCGCACACAAAGATGGACAGTTTGGTGGTCTACTGGGTGGTCTACTGATGAAGACACACCTCTCTACCGCCATTTGCATATCTATGTAATTAATTATAATGCAAATGGCCTAAGGATAAGCATCAAGGTCCAAAATTAACATTCGCCAAGCGGCGAGTAAAATTGTCTGAATACGAAGTACTTTATTAGGATCTGCAACATAACATGGTTAAGTCAAATTATTAAAGGGATAGTTCACCCAAACATGACAATTCTGTCATTGTTTACTCACCTTCATGTCGTTCCAAACCAGTATGCATTTTTTCCTGAAGTTCTTCGAAAATTTAAATATTTCGAAGAACATTGGAAACCAATCATTATTGGAGCCCATTGATTTCCAGTGTATGGACAAAAAGCATTTCTCAAAATATCGTCTTTTATGCTCCACAGAAGAAAGCAAGTCGTATAGTTTGGTGCGACAGGAGGGTAAGTAAATGATGAAATAATTTTTCATTTTGGGATAACTATCCCTTTAAATCAAAGGCATACCAATGGTTTTCTAAGCAAAATATCTGTGCTTTTTCAACCAACTTTTAACCTCTATGGAAAATTCATTATGCTTCTTAGATAAACCTATGATAAAGTGTTGTTAAAAAAGAAAAAGAAAAAAAAAGACAGTCATCTCTTATCTTATCTTGATTTTATCCAGTCCTGTGCCTACTCACAATTACCGCTAAATTTCCTTGCTCTGACAATATTATTTTCCAGCATCCCGTCATGTCGTTCCTGTTCACATTGATTTCCATAATACAGCTAATTGGTTGCTGCTGTGTGCTTCCCGTCTTTACCACATCACATACTCTGCTGATACTGACATAATTGGATAATTGGACAAAGCCACGTTTTCAAAACTTTCGAGATTCATTATATTTTTCCCCACATTTTAAAGGGTTAAGAGAGCTGTCGTGAATTGAAGGTAATAGTTTGGCTAACATATTCCCCTGTGTGCATCTAATGTCTGACAGGAAGGCAGGCAGGTGAACTATAATGATTTAGCGGTTGCACTGTAATGTGCTCCAGCTTCCCCTGGCTTTGATACACGTTCAGACAGATCAAGTTGCATAATGAATATTTTACACATGCCTGCACTGCATGCATGTATGAAAGATCCTGCCGTGCACAGGGCGAAATTGTTTTTGCCTTCACCAGCACTCTGCTCCTTTATTCTCTTGTTAATTGTCAATAGCTTGAAGTCAGAGTGGACACCTAATAACACACGAGCCGCTACGGTGGCCTCAGCTGCAAGCTGTGCAAATAAACCTCCCATTCTGTGTTATTCTTATCTTTCTAAATTTAATTTTTTTCCAGTTTTAATTTACGTAGTGAGGTTGATTGACATGTCAAAAACTACAATTATATACAGCGTGATAGTAACCACTGACTACAGGTAGCTTTGTAAGTATTTTTGCTATTCATTCTCACCAAAGGTGTTTGAATACATTATTAAATAAAAACCTCTAAGCCTTGAGCCAAGCCATCCATCTCCAATATATTTCACAATCAAGGTGCTTGAAATTCAGCAAAAAACAAATACTGTATATTTAACATCTTTTATGAAGCAATGAACTACTCATCCCATAATTGATCAAAGAAATCAACAGTATTGTATGAAACAACTGACTATAATTAAAGTAACTCATAAGTATAAAATACCTTATATTGGAAATGTACTGTATTCATACAGAGTCACTTGATTACATAATTTGCAATGCTTTATGGGAATGGCTGCTCACTTCTGAGTTTGCTCTGATTTAGTTTCATCGACCGCTCTGATTGATGGATCTCTCTTCTGGAATTGTTATTCTTTACAGAAACTGCTGCAATTAAACGTTGTTGTTGCAATCACTATAAAGATTTAGCGGTTGCTTCAATTGAACCAGAGTAAAACGGAGATTGTTTTTTGGCCCTGCCAGAGGATGCTTAGATATGTCCTCGTATTTGGGTGCATGGTCCGATTATTGCCATGACCACATAAGGAACTTAGGTGTTGTGTTTGACCCAGAGCTGAAATTTGACAAGCAGATTAATGCTGTGGTTAAGAGTTGTTTTTTCCAGATTAGGTCTATTGCTCGACTAAAGCCTATTCTGTCAAGAAAAGACTTAAAAAAGGTTATTAATGCCTTTGTTTTGTCTTGTCTGGACTATTGCAATGTGTTGTATGTGGAGTCCTGCCAGACCACTATTTCACATTTGCAATTAGTTCAGAATGCAGTGGCTAGGCTGCTAGTGGGTGCTAAGAAAAGTCATCATATCTCTCCTATTTTGGCTTCTCTCAAGAGCCTACCAGTGAACTACAGGATAAAATAAAAACTTCTCTTGTATGTTTTTAAAGCAGTGCATGGGATGGCCCCTGCTTACGTGTCTGAGCTCATTGCTTCTCGTCAAGCACCTAGGTCTCTAAGATCCAATAATAAGTTATTGCTTACTGTCCCTCATACTCATTAAAAATTAAAAGGGGATCAGGCCTTTGCTGTTGTGGGTCCGAGGCTCTGGAATAGTCTTCCTCAGGAACTTCGAGAGGTCTCATCTTTAAATACTTCTTGTCTTTAGCCTTTGAGAGTGGGGCTAGTCTTTGTTGTTTTTGTAAGATGTGTTGTTTTAATCAAGTGTTTCTTGATTGTACAGCACTTTGGTCTGCAGGTGCAGTTGTAAAGTGCTTTATAAATAAAGTGAATGAATGAATGAATAATCACATTGACTTCGGTTTTACCAAAACTATTTCATCGCTTAACATCATCGGATACTTGAAAGCTGTATACGCTTCAAAAGTTTGAGATCAGTAAGGGTTTTTTATTGAAAGTAATGATGCTGAAAATTTAGCTTTGACATCATAGATATTTAAAAATATATTAATATATTATTATTATTATTTAAAGAAATATAATTAAAGGGATTTAAGGGAATAAAGAAGAAATAATAGCATTAAAATAAGTTCTAGGTCTAACTATAGCCTATAGTTGTGAAGTAGTCCATTTAAACTCTTTGCAAATAATATTTTATTTAAAATAAAATGTCTTGTCATATTCGATTATTAATGACATCATTTAAATGATAGCATATTTTCAATTCAAAATGGAGAAATTTCATAAAGCTGAGTAGTTTGCATATCTGTATGTTACTGTGGGTTGTTAGACATCCATCATAAAACAGTTGTCAAATATTAAATGTTTAGCTACTTACCACACATGCTCTCTTTTACTGCAAAAACTAAAAGTGTTGCATTGAAATTAACACTCGTCTTCAGTGAATAGTAAGCCCGCGTTCTTTGATCTGATTGGCCGCCATTTTGATGTTGACGAGCGCTATTAGACCGCTGAGGCAGACCAGCCTAAAAATCTGCAATTTGGCCATTTCAAATTATTGGGGGGGATTTGTTGGTGCAAACAATTACCAAATGATATGGTGGTTACGTCCCTGGTGTACATTATCGGTAAATGTGTGGAGAAAATTAATGGGATTTTTACTTTGAAAGTAAAACTTCTGTTTTGTTAAAAAGCAAAAATAAGAAATGCAAATTAAAATAATGTTGAAAGTAGAGCAAATATTTGTAAGAATATGAACAATAATGATCAGTGTAGTGTAATCCCTCTTTCTTTCTGTCACATTCTGTGTTTCTGTACTCTCTCTTTCAGCTCCCCGTTTGCTCCTCCCATCCTCTCGTACTCGTTCACTCACGCTCTGCCTCTTTGTGTCTGAATGCACTTGTAAGTTTAATCTCGGCTGAGGAGGAGGAGGAGCACCAATGCATGCTAGGTATCTCAGTAGCTGACAGATACAGTGCTCACAGGGGGAGACATGAGAAGACATCTTATCCATTGATGCATTAATTTGTTGCTTTATGTGTGCTGCCACTGCCAAGTGATCTGAAGCACTGAGCTAAGATTACAAAGAAATCAGCTACTGCGTTTGGATATGCACTGCCTTTGATCAGGGCTGAAACAAGGATTCGAATGCAAAGAAAAAACGTGAACCTGAAAAAGGAAATTAAGACTAGGACTGTGGACATTGTACTCTATTAAAGCTTCTTACGTGAGACTATATGTGACATGGGAGCCGTGCAAGTGGTCTTGAGCAGCAGCCAGTTTGATAATCAAGCTGTGAAGTTCATGTGCCGGTCGGGGAAGCAATGAAATGGGATTCGCGGGCATCGCTGAAGACTGCTTCATCAGGTCTTTGCCAGTCTAGTTGAGCAAGTCGGGCATCAGTTGGATCAGCCTTCCTGTTATTCGCCTCCTCTTAGTGAGATCTCTGAGCAAGAGTCAAACACATTGCACAGTTCAGTAGGACTGAGAAACTTTTAAGTTTGCTCTCCAGAGGATCTGGATCTGACTTCTCTATTTGTTTTTTGGAGTCTGCACTCTTTCATTGAATTTTTTTCTGTGATAACTGTGCATCCTCTGAGACAGGATGCAGGTGTCATTTGTTTGCACGGACCACCGGTCCATGAGCCGTAGCACGGATGACAGGCTCAATCGACAAAACGCTAACAGTCCGAGCACTGGTACCCGAAGCAAGTTCAAAGCTGTGGCCATGGTGGCCAGGAGCCTTGGGCAGCTGTCGGTCCAGAGCGTGCCCTCTTCAAGTGACCAGAGCATAAGAACTGGCATGAAATATAGGTAGGAAAAATAATACCATTTGCATCATTTTAACAGAATATTCTTTAAAAGAAAATGCTGAATGGTCCTATCAGGTTCAATAGCGTAGTAATTGCCATATGCTGGTGCCTGTACATATTTCAACAAAGTGCTTTGATTGCATATAATTAAATCAGCCGAATCAATTTGACTATTACTCTTCAAATCATTCTGCAAATGCAGCTTTAACTGTTGGAGAATAATGGCTACTGTTTTACTCAGTCATTTTAACACAGTTGAGCCTCTGGCAAAATAGATTCATATTCTTGCATTGCTGCTATCAGCTTTTCCATGAAATTTCCAGAGCTTTTTGTCCTCATAGATTTACTGCACAACTGCTGACATATGTGTCTTCTAATCATTCATAGGTGTTCATAATATACAATAGTGTTATATAATTTCATCATATAATTTGATGCCATTTTTGTATTTTCATTATTTCCAAGAGTTCATTCTTCTATGTTTCATTAAATGCAAATCAAATTGAAATTAAACATTTTCTACATTCATTAGCAACAAATCTGCAAGTATTTATAATTTACATAATGACTGCTAGATAAACTGCCAGATTGCTTTCAGCTGTCATATTCATTTGCAAAAATAAAAAATACAAATTCTTATTACAGCTCTTAATGGAGGCGTGTGATCTTTCTTTCCTGTTTGAAATCAGGATTGCAAAGCGATTTTGTTGTCAGAGGCTCCAATTTATGTCAGGCTTAATATTCACTCCTGTAGAGCGAGAGAGTTAGCTAGACCTTGTTAATTTCATTTATTCATTTATGCATTCATCATGAATTAATTCATGCAATGTCACTGTCTTGAAGCTTCATCTTCCCATTTTAAAGAAATCTTCATTTACATTGTTGTTCCAAACCAATATGACTGTTTTCTATGGGATGCATTAAAAATAAAGAAAGGAAGCTCTTTGCACAGCTCTTTCTGTACAACAATATAGTGACCACATCTTTCAAGCTCCAAAAAAAAAGTAAATAAACAATAAAATAACCATAAATAGAATAAAAATCTCATAGAGGTACATCTGACTTGTGCACAGTATTCTAGGTGTTCTGAAGGGATACAGTAACTTTTTTCTTTTTTTGATGCACAATTAAAATTCAAAATGTCATTCATTAATAGTTCACTGATAGTTATTAGTCTGTCTCTTTCTCTCTCTCTCTCTCTCTCTCTCTATATATATATATATTTATGGAAGTGCTTACCATAAACTATTCTTCTAAAATGTCTATGTACAGCATATGGATTTGGAATGATTTAAAGGGATAGTTCAGCCAAAAATGAAAATTCTGTCATCATTTACTCACCCTCAAGTTGTTTCAAACCCGTAAGACTTTCGTTCATCTTCGGAACACAAATGAAGATATTTTTAATAAAATCTGATCTATTTCTGTACCTCTGTTGACAGCTACGCAACTACCACTTTGATGCTTCAAATATAAATTGAATGGTTTAATTCCAATTTTCTGAAGAGACATGATAACTTTATATGATGAACAGATTGAATTTAGCCTTTTATTCACATATAAACATTCATCAATCAGTTGTGGTAAACGGAAGCTCAATCATGCTTTCTAGACGTGCGAGAACCAATGAGGTTCATACTTGCGCATCAAGCAGGTTTGGTTGAACTTCTGTTTATTTTCGCTGATCAATGTTAATATGTGAATAAAAGCCTAAATTCAATCTGTTCATCATATAAAGCAATTACATTTTTGGGTGAACTATGCCTTTAAGTGAGAGGTAACTTTTGAACTTAAGATCATAAATAGTCATGGACAAAAGCACAAAAAAAAAGAGGCACATTAGCAATCTCACAGTGGCTTCCAAAAATATTCAACCAGAAAAAACATCAACCCAAAAATGCCCTTAAGTTCCTTAACAGCACCTCTGATGTCCACAACAATTTGACTATTACTCTTCAAATCATTCTGCAAATGCAGCTTTAACTGTTGGAGAATAATGGCTACTGTTTTTCTCAGTCATTTTAACACAGTTGAGCCTCTGGCAAAATAGATTCATATTCTTGCATTGCTGCTATCAGCTTTTCCATGAAATTTCCAGAGCTTTTTGTCCTCATAGATTTACTGCACAACTGCTGACATATGTGTCTTCTAATCATTCATAGGTGTTCATAATATACAATAGTGTTATATAATTTCATCATATAATTTGATGCCATTTTTGTATTTTCATTATTTCCAAGAGTTCATTCTTCTATGTTTCATTAAATGCAAATCAAATTGAAATTAAACATTTTCTACATTCATTAGCAACAAATCTGCAAGTATTTACAATTTACATAATGACTGCTAGATAAACTGCCAGATTGCTTTCAGCTGTCATATTCATTTGCAAAAATAAAAAATACAAATTCTTATTACAGCTCTTAATGGAGGCGTGTGATCTTTCTTTCCTGTTTGAAATCAGGATTGCAAAGCGATTTTGTTGTCAGAGGCTCCAATTTATGTCAGGCTTAATATTCACTCCTGTAGAGCGAGAGAGTTAGCTAGACCTTGTTAATTTCATTTATTCATTTATGCATTCATCATGAATTAATTCATGCAATGTCACTGTCTTGAAGCTTCATCTTCCCATTTTAAAGAAATCTTCATTTACATTGTTGTTCCAAACCAATATGACTGTTTTCTATGGGATGCATTAAAAATAAAGAAAGGAAGCTCTTTGCACAGCTCTTTCTGTACAACAATATAGTGACCACATCTTTCAAGCTCCAAAAAAAAAGTAAATAAACAATAAAATAACCATAAATAGAATAAAAATCTCATAGAGGTACATCTGACTTGTGCACAGTATTCTAGGTGTTCTGAAGGGATACAGTAACTTTTTTCTTTTTTTGATGCACAATTAAAATTCAAAATGTCATTCATTAATAGTTCACTGATAGTTATTAGTCTGTCTCTTTCTTTCTCTCTCTCTCTCTCTCTCTCTCTATATATATATATATATTTATGGAAGTGCTTACCATAAACTATTCTTCTAAAATGTCTATGTACAGCATATGGATTTGGAATGATTTAAAGGGATAGTTCAGCCAAAAATGAAAATTCTGTCATCATTTACTCACCCTCAAGTTGTTTCAAACCCGTAAGACTTTCGTTCATCTTCGGAACACAAATGAAGATATTTTTAATAAAATCTGATCTATTTCTGTACCTCTGTTGACAGCTACGCAACTACCACTTTGATGCTTCAAATATAAATTGAATGGTTTAATTCCAATTTTCTGAAGAGACATGATAACTTTATATGATGAACAGATTGAATTTAGCCTTTTATTCACATATAAACATTCATCAATCAGTTGTGGTAAACGGAAGCTCAATCATGCTTTCTAGACGTGCGAGAACCAATGAGGTTCATTCTTGCGCATCAAGCAGGTTTGGTTGAACTTCTGTTTATTTTCGCTGATCAATGTTAATATGTGAATAAAAGCATAAATTCAATCTGTTCATCATATAAAGCAATTTAATTTTTGGGTGAACTATGCCTTTAAGTGAGAGGTAACTTTTTCTGCGGGCATTCTTTCCATTGTTCTACATTCTCTGAGGCAAGCAGTATTTGATTCCAGCACCTTCTGTTGTCTTGAGATTTGGATCGTATAGAGTGATTCCCCCGATGCCAATAGTCAAAGATCCTTCCGGCTCTTAGAAGCCCCCCATATTGACTGCAAGGTCAGCATCTGATCTTCTGCCAGAGGATGTGTGTCTGTGTGGATAAACTTGAGCATCTTCTCTAATGAAACTCAGAGCGACCCAATCGAGCCCTGCCAGACGCTACTGTGAACGTGTTCTTTGTGACTACATGTATATGTGATGAAAAACTGTGGGCAGTGTCTTAGAGCTTCTTTGTGAGTTTGTTTATGTGTGTTTGAGAACTGTGCCCAAATACCCAGAGGAAGAAACAGCCCGGGACTCACTGCTCTCTTGTCAGGGTGAGTTTCAATGATGTGCCATATTAAGTCCCTAGAGCTGTTGATAGCAGAAGTGGGCCATTGCACTCAAGGTTCAAGAATCTGAAACTTTAGCACAGGAAGTTACATCACAGACCACTTTTAACACGATATAATGATTGTGCTATGAAGAGAAAACAAGCTGCTGGCTACTAGAACTACAGGTTAAGGATGTTCATACCACATTCCTGGGAAAATAAATGTGTGTTTCAGTATGATTAGCTTTTAACTCAAAGGGATAAAAGTCCTTCCAGTCCTGTTTTTCGGGATTCTCTCTGGCAGACCGGCACCTTTGTCTCACCTAGTGTAATTTTCTTTAGTCAGTTCCAATCACAATCTTATTCCGCCTAGATGAATCGAAGCAGACAGGGCCATTGTAAAGAGAGAAGAGTGGAGGGGGGCTTTCAATTAACCAGCTTCTTCCCCAGTCCAGCTTGTGCAGTATTACTCAGGTCTCTCTCCACCATTGGATATATAAAGGCATTGTACCGGTGGGTGTGGAATTGGGAATGCTGCCATATCGTAGATTGAAGTAGCTTGACATGACTGCCTAATCTTATCCTCGCTCTATGTGGAGATGCTTCAGTTCAGCTGTGCAGACAGATTAAATGGCTCCGGTCTGGATTCAATTAATGATTTAAGTGATTTATTTATATTCTGCAAAATGATTCTGTTTTGATGAAACATGCAAATGGATTTAAGTCAACACAAAATGTGTTTGCAACCTAATTTGCTTTCACAAATAAAACAGCCTTGCTGACATCAGCTGAAAAGGAGGTGAAGCAAGTTATATTTTTGATTAAATATTGCAAAGACAAACTGTTCGTTGAAATAACGTGCACTTATGAATCATGCTTTTGAAAAGATCTGGAGGCTCTTTGGCCATTAACATTATTGAAATTGGTTTTTAGCAGACTGGGTGCAGGTTAATTACAAGGATTTGTCATTTACAATTGTCATTTACTTTTTTAACATTATAAAATTCTTTACTCTCACTTATGATTTAATGCAGCTTGATTTCAATTAATGCAACTATATAGTTATGATCCCATAGAAGGCCAAACAAACAAAATATTGTAATTTAATCTAAAGGTGCTTGCACACGGAGTACAAAAGTTTTGCACATTAAAAAATAAATAAGACCTCACGTTGTGTCAATCACGTTTATACACCGCCTCCGAAACTTTTGTCTGTCATAAATTTTGGATCGTGTAAAATTTTCTGCTTTTTCACATCTGTAGCAAGCATTTTGAGAGGTGTTTTGACAATTCGGAGCTACACGTGAACGCCAAAATCCAGAATGGCTTCTGACAAGTTGATCCACTACGTCTCACAGACAAACAAAGTGTGGAATACAAAGAGATGGAATCTAGACAGATTGCTAGCAAAGCATCAAACTGACATCTTGAAATAAACTTTAAATCACTCGGGATAATTCCACAGCTCCTTGATAAGGAGGTGGAACTCTCCTTCCTCTCTATGCAGTCTCTAAATTGGATGGATATTCCAATTAATTGGATATTTCCTCCTCCTTTTTCTCTCTTTAAGAAGAGAGAGGACAACAAAATCATTCTCACTGCTTGAAGACTCCATTTTGTATTGTATTGCGATTTATAGATTAATTAATAATAACTCATCGGACTCTGTGTGCAAGGTTTCTGTGCGTGACGAATTTTTAGGATGACGAATACGAAAAAACACTTTTTCAGACTCAGTGTGCAAGGACCTTAACTGTATAATTTCTAACAGTTAATTCTAACAATGAGATTGTGATACTATTATTAATGGATGTTTAATGTAAAAGTTTTCCATGGAAACATTCAATGTCTCCAGTGTTTATGACTTGTATAACTGAGATGCACCAAACACCACTTAAATAGCATGTGTGAAGCATAATTGGAAGTTCTGAGATGAAAAAGTGTTGAGAAATATAAGACAGCTCAGCAAGTGTTAAAGTGTTAAGGCGTTAAAGAGTAGGCGTGTTGAGAGATTTTATTGCACTTCTGGATTTCACTATAACTGATACTACCTTCAGTTCAGACTAACTCCCACATGAAATAATGCCTGATGAATGTTTGTGAGGAACAAACAGCAGCCTTTGCTTCTACAAAGCCACACAATACCACTATAAATGCTATAAACGTCTCACATGTGCATTTCTATTTAAGGCTTGAGGAGTGTGTATGTGTAATCCTTCACTCTGATAACGGACGTTTTTTATGCCTCTGAACTAAGGATGGATGGCTGTATGTTCTGCTCTCTGTGCAGTGCTGATAGCTTTTAATTAAGGCTTTTATGTTTGTGCTTTAAGAACGTGTTGATTCTCACTGGCAGCAGAATGTCGTTTTCATTGCGTTCTAGGAATAGATTTATTAATCCCGACAGGGCTCTACCAGAAATAAATGCTTTTATTCATCTCCCTGCTAATTTGTGTTGTGTTAATGTGGTGGACTACATGTTTTTTGCCTTAGAAATGGCTTGAAACCTTTAGTTGTTTACTTTTTGCCAAGTAATACTCCTGTTCAGAGAATAAAATATGAACAATTTGAATGCTGTGCTAGGAGAGAATATCCATTCATTCGATTATAGAGCACATTTGCAGTTTTTGGCTCTATTTACTTTTTTTTTAATGCATGTTTCTGGTTTTCTTATTGAGCACAATTCATTAGTGTACAAAAGAAAATGTTGCTAAAAACATTGCTGAAATGATTTCAGTTTTAGCTGATGTCACCAAGGGAGCTTAAGTTTCAGCTGGTGGGTTCCAGCAGTGTTGCAGACGGGTACTAATCAATACTTCACATTACTGAAGTAAAATGGGCTGCAAACAGTTTCATATTGGCTTTCAGTTATCTGTGTTGGTCATTTTGCATGTGAGAAGCTACTGAGATTAACTGGTTAAAGGGGAGGGGGGTATCACACACAGTTTCTGTTAATCTCATGTTAATCTTGAGTACCTATAGAGTAGTAGTGCATTCTTCATATCTCCAAAAAGTCTTTAGTTTTATCATATTTATATAAGATACATATGCTGTACCGAGTCTTTCCGAAAACAGCCGAGCTCCTGGAGGCGTGCCGTGTGAGCGGAGCTAAAGAGTGACGAGCACGCGCAGCTTTTGTGTAGTGAACGACTGCAAGCTATCAATGGTCAGCTAAACAAATGTATTTAAACACATACAATACATCATCGCATTATCCATGGATAACTTTTGAATCACTATGAGTATAGCGTATAATGAATGATGAATAATGAAGTTGAAGTTCACTCCATTTGTGTTGTTTACATTATTTTTATTTATTTATTTTATTTTATTTTACCTTTATTTAACCAGGAGGTCTCATTGAGATTTACAATCTCTTTTACAAGAGAGACCTGGCCAAGGTAACAGCCAAACAGTAAAACAATTTTAAAATACAACAAGTACACATTACAACAATATTTAAACACATCCTCTCAACAAAAACAATCACAAGCTTCCAATACCACTCTCTTTGTAATGCATTTAAATTCACCAATAGACACAAATTTATCTAGTTTTAGATATTTTTGCTAATTATTCCATGCCCTGGGTGCATAATATGAAAAAGCAGTTTTCCACAGTTCTGTACAAACTCGAGGTATGTTAAAAAGCAAACACTTGGAAGAGCGTAGCTGGTAATTGCCAGAACAAAGACAAAGAAGAGTGCAGAGATAAGCTGGAAGTTTACCTAACATTGCTTTTGCATTATATGCACTTAACGCCTATTGCCAACAAAACAGACATTTGAAGCAGTTTTACTCATCACCTGCGGTTCCGACTCATGACGGGGTTTATTTATCGCTGTGACTGCTCCATCTTTCAGTTTCAAACAATCTGTAAATCCAACGTAGAACTGGGCCTTGTTTATGAAACCAGAAGCGCCGATCCTGAGGGATCGAGCAGCCACGGAAAAACACGAGATATTCTCCATTCATTTTAACAATAAAAAAATTTATTGCAACTATCAGTTTCTATGGTTATTTTAATAACAAATATCGAGAGTGCATCAATGTAATGCGTGAGCACAAAACTCTCAGCTCCACTTAACGCTGGGTTCTTTGGGAAGCAAGGTTATCTTTCCCTCACAACCAAAAACACACTTCTTTGGTGACATTGTTGATTTCGTGAAGTCCTATGACCTGTGCAGTGCTGCCGACGACTTCCGTAAACAGAAATCATACGTCCAACTCGTGTTTTGAAACTTTGGCCATGTTTAGTATGAGAATCCAACTCTTTAACAGTGTAAATAAGTCAGAATACATGAAATAGCATTACCCCATTAAAAAATTATACAATACTGAATGACAATATTTTGTTTATGACCTTCTATGGGTGTTATTGGAGGCCTCTATAAAGGGTGTTCATTAAATTTTACTTAAAGTCCCTGTAAAGTCATTTTAAAGTATGTGTTCTGAGTTTGTCACACACTAATAAAATGTGTTATTAACCACCCAGCCAAAAACAGCGGATTATCAGTGAATCCCAGCTGTCTGATGAAAATTTGTAAAACTATCCGGTGTAGAACGATCACTTTAGAGACTAAATTAATCCACCCCTTCTTCATATCATCGTTTTAGGAAATTTAAATAAGGAGATCGAGCTGTATTGTATATTATAACAACCATGTAATATGCATTTGCGTGACGAAGGCATTACGAGCTAAATGTGCAAAGGGCTGTATAACTAACAGTTATGATCTATGGTAATGACACTCGAGATTGAGCGGGCGAGCCGCTGTAGCGTTAATATATATAATATATAACAATACAATATATACGGTATGATTTTACCTCAAAATCCAACAATTTGACACAAAATGATGACTGCAAATCCATGTTTCTCTGCTGGAGTCAAGCTGTTTCTGTGAATTGCAGTGATCCATTAGCTTTTTTTCTGTTGCTTTCTGCATTTTTTTAAATATATACCTCAGGGTTTGTGTCAAAGCTATTTGTACAGTCAATCACAAAGCTCTTTCCCGTTTTGGATGTGTTTTGTGTGTTTTTCGCGACATTCACGCTGAAAACCAATGCTGCCACTCAGTCTTTGTGCCACTCAGTGGACAAAACCGCAGTCGTAACGGTCGACGGTGACATCACGTACATACCCTCTATATGCACCTTGCGCTTCTCCGGCTACGTGTCAGTATACGTTCTGAGATAACGCTGACATCTAGCGGTTGGGTTTTATACAGTCCGTGGTTTAAACCGAACACAAAGCCACGAAACTTGGATGTAAATAAATAAGTATCGATACAGTGTTTTTGAGAATCAATACAGTATCGCCAAACATAATATCGCGATATTCACGTGTATCGATATTTTTTTACACCCCTAATATATATATATATATATATACAGTACAGTCCAAAAGGTTGGAACCACTAAGATTTTTAATGTTTTTAAAAGAAGTTTCGTCTGCTCACCAAGGCTACATTTATTTAATT
>RJVU01079719.1:237165-260172 GCA_003731715.1 Anabarilius grahami
TATACATAAAAACCTACTATAAAAATTGTAAATAAGACTAAATGCAGCCTTTGTGAACATGAGACTTCTCTCAAAAACTTTAAATGGGACCTATTATGCCCCTTTTCACAAGATGTAATATAAGTCTCTGGTGTCGCCAGAATGTGTCTGTGAAGTTTCAGCTCAAAATACCCCACAGATCATTTATTATAGCTTGTCGAATTTGCCTCTATTTGTGTGTGAGTAAAATCACGCCATTTTTGTATGTCCCTTTAAATGCAAATGAGTTTAATCAAGTAGCATGTGCCGTCATGTTATTCTTTTTTGCAAATCCAGCGTTAAATTGACCCTGGTTTGTGAAGCAGTCCAGTGTAAAATGACGGCATGACAACAACACTCTACTACAACAACTCTTCCTCTTCTCTAAAGCAGCACAACATGGCCTCACCCCCTTTGTTGTGTGTTCCTGGGGGCAGGGTTTAAGTAAATTTTGTGGTTTGTGATGGCACCAACCAATTGTTTAAAACTCTCCGGAGGGTTCTGTGAATGTGCACGTGCAGATTCTGTGTGGGCTGTTTCATAACCTTGATAATGGTAACGTGAACTCTTATTCACAAAGTGTGTGTGGAGGCTGTGGAAAAAGGGGTGGTGTTGGTGGAGAAGAGGGAAAGATGTGGGATTTGAGATGGAACTTCTTTCTGACTAGAGCTGAAACCGTTCACAGGTAGAGCTACTGCTTTTAGAACAGGGTGTAGGAGGCATGCTCACAGTCTGAATTGCTCTTACATAAACACAAATTTCATAGAACAAATCCACACGAGGCAGCCATCAGAGTATTGTGCACGGATGAAAGAATGGTGTACATATAATTCAACACATTCCCCACTGAAAATTCCCTAAAAATGAGGCTCTTGTTTCTTCTGTCTTCCATGACCTTTTAGCCTTTGCCTGCCATTAATAACTCATACAGTAACAGCAAGGCTTGTCCAATACTACAAATAATGCTCTCATTTCTTTTGAGAGCCAGTTGGCTACCATTTGGTCATGTGAAATGCATTTGCCTTAAAGGAATAGTTCAGCTAAAAATGAACATTTTGTCATCATTTATTTACCCTTTGGCATCAAAAACTTGTGACTTGTGCACTATATTTCAAGTCTTTTGAAGCTATACAATGTCTTTGTGTGTTTATTTCAAAAATGGAACATCAATAAAAATTGCATAATGGGTTTCATATTATTGACGATTGGAACCAATAGCATTTGATGCCATTTATCTGAAACTGGATTTTGTAGAGTATGTGCCATTTAGAAAGACGTAAGTGTGAGTAAATGATGACAGGATTGACATTTATGGGTGAACTATTCCTTTAATGCCTGACATATGTGCGCTGGGAAAAAAATTGGTGTAGAAACAGTTGTCACTCAGTAATTACTAGTAAATTTCACAAATAATTACAAAGAAGCAGCAAGTAGCACATTGAATTAAATGTGAAATTTTAAAGTGAAAAGGCTGAAATAGTATTTTCTTGTAAAATGTACTGCAATAATCAGTTTTGGGTTTTTTTACAACTTTGTATATAAATGAAATATTTTTTACACTGTTTTGACTAATCATGTTCTACTTTTAGAGTGAGATGTCTTGATCTTTTGAGTTCAGAAGCTGACAGAAGTAGGTGGTGGCAGTCACAATCCTACAGAGACCAAAGTCATCTGAACTCTGAAAAGTTGAACTCCCTCTGCTTCGTAAACAAACCTGACCGTCCGTGTTCTCTGCATATCGTTAACCCGACTAAAAGATACGGGTAACATTTATTGACCTCTGGCTTGATCTCTGCTGACTCCTGGCAAACCCAATCTCCAGCGCAGCACCTGGGTCCAGTTGTGACTGGGCCACTGTCCATCATGCAGTATTCAGATCCAGCCTGTGAAATATTCAACACAACACAACACTGACAACAAGGAAACAGTAACACGGTAGCACAATCAAGAGTTTACTGGCTCTGAAAACACCAGATTGTCTTTCGATTTATTTGCACCTTCAGTCCAGCACTGTTTTAACCGAATCTGCTTATTATTTGAGCTGCCTTGACACCGTTACACTGCTTCAGTCATACTTTTATTGGTGTAGACAGCAGTAGAGTTCCGGTTTAATCTGTACTAATCATGTTAGGGATACTTTGTTTGATGTCACAAACATCAAACCACGAAAGGAGCCTTCGCCTGATCTCCACATCTCAGATCTTATTCACTGTACATATTATCAGCAAGGGCACAACCAATGAATGTATCATAAACGTCCTTGGAATTTATCTGTGCCATATTGTTAATTTCCGACTGGGTGGTATTTGCTGTGTATAATGAGAATAACCAGCTCTTAAGGCTCATTTTTGGCAGCCTGTGATGAGATAAGAAGTCTTTGGCATGTGCCTGTTTTCATGTTTTGCACAGCTCAATCACACCAAACAGCGTAATACTTTATTGAATGGCTATCATGCAAAAACACATTGATTTTTTTTTTTTTTTTTTTTTTTTTTTGGTGGNTTTTTTTTTTTTTTGTGTGTGGGCTGAAACACCTCAACGGGGTGGGAATTATAGGGAGTTTGGGGGGTCTTAAAACATGCATATTCAAATAAGTTTCACTTTTCAATGTCAGTTCCAAAGCACAAAAGTTTAATAAGTTAGTCAAAATGCATATATTCACTTAATAGATGCTCTCAAACTGAAGTCAAGTTCACCTTAGAAGGTATCCATAGCAACTGTCATTTCCATTAGGATCGGTATTGAACGATACTGTAGAATGACAAAAAATAAGTACTGTTATTATGTATCACTTTGTTATTACATATAGAAAATATATCGCTCAAAAACTTTATAAGTCTTGTTAGGTTTCCCTTTTATTTCAGCACCAATCAATCTTCATGAAAGATTTGAAATATAGAAAAAGTAGATGTGGAAAGCTGTGGAGTGGAGAGAAAGAGAGCAAAACAACAACTGTGTCTGATCCAGTCCGTTTTATTTTAAAGTGGACCTATTATGCCCCTTTTCACAAGATGTAATTTAAGTCTCTGGTGTCCCTAGAAAGTGTCTGTGAAGTTTCAGCTCAAAATACCCCGCAGATAATTTATTATAGCTTGTCAAATTTGCCCCTATTTGTGTGTGAGTAAAATCACGCAAACAACTCTTCAACAACTCTTCCTCTTCTCTAAAGCAGCCCAACATGGCCTCACCCCCTTTGTTGTGTGTTCCCGGAGGCAGGGTTTATGTAAATCTTGGGGTTTGTGATGTCACCAAACCAGGAAGAAGCTTGTAGTCCCTACCAGCCATTTGTTGTAATCCTTAAAAAGTGATTTCTATAAAAGAAAATATCTCCCTTTGCGTTGAACTTTGAGCGTTGTAACTTTGCAGATGTTGTTTATGCTCAAACTGCAAATTTATAAAGCAACTATAAAGACATTGCTCAAAGCATCTTAACTCACAGCAACATTGGCTCAACCAGGTTTGGGGGCAGCAGATGAGAATCATTGTTTTTGCAATTCCGTCTGATGACTTTATGGTTCAGAAATTACACGCTTCATATTTAAGATAGTTTGGCTGACTGTACGATACTGCGGCAGAATCTTACACAAGGTATTTATGCTGAAATAACTGAACCGTGTTGCAAATGTTCTGCCCAACACAGAACAATCTGTCTCACCGCAAGGTCTAATTAAAAAGTTACTAACTTTTTGACACTGACCTGACCATTGTTCATTAAGCACATGCTCTTTACTTTTTTTGCTCCATGTTAATTGCAAAACTAGATTTGTCCAGATGCTCATTCTTTTTTCCCTAGTGAATTATGCCTAGCAGATAAAGACATTTGCTTATTAACTTCAAGATTCCCTAATGTCTATAGGAAAATTTACCAAACATTTCTATTTCAGCTTTTGTGTTGAGGTGCCAACTTTATTATCGCCAGCGATAATAAAGTTCCCACCAAATGATCTTATGAAAAGAAATGTCCGGTCTGCAGGTTACTTTTAAGATCCATTGCAGTGTGTGGCTCACTGTGGTCTGTCTTTCATTGCATTCTGCCACCGGACACCTACATGTTTCTAATCCAACATAGACACTCCCACACAAACACACACAAAAACCCCACACACTCTTTCAGAAACACGCACACACATGCCTTGCACTCCTACACACACAGACAGCTTGTTATATCATCCCTAATCCCAGTTACACTTCTTTATTCATGTACATGCTTGAGTACAGACACCAAAAAACTAGGGCTGGGTTATATCTCTCAATTTGCCATTTGTTGCCAAGTACATTCAAAATATTTCAATACATTTTTCAATAAATAGTTATATATGTATTTCAGTAAACAAACAAAATATAGAAAACTCAAATATTTTTCATACTGTTGAAGAATATTGAATGATTTTTATTAATATGCATTAAATTAACATTACATAGCAATATTTACTTGTTTGTATTTGTATTAAAAAAAATACTTCAAAGCTTTTGATATGCCATATGGAGACTTGAGACTTGAATTGCTGTGTTGAACGGCCATTTCAAATTTGAAAATTAAAAATATCCGCTAGCCCTAATACAAACGCACACAAACCTGGAGAAAAATTTGTGTGTTTCCGCTGTTTTTCTCATTTCAGAAGTCTGTGGCACAAATCCATTGTTTTATGTGTTCTAATCTTGTTTTGTTTTCCTATTGTGAACCTTTACAAATTGTATAATCATCTTACCATCTTCTTGGCTTTTTACACAATACTGTTATTTTTGGTGCACCAGTTTTCTTGGCAGGAAAATAAAAAATAAGGAAAGCTAAAACAACATAAAGGCTTAAAAAAAAAGTAAACAAAAGAAAGTTGGGTCCAAATTCCTGCAGTGTGAGACCTCTAGCACTTATGTCCTCTGAGATGCTCGGACTCTCTTTCAGAGGATGGTACAGAAGTTTAAATCCTCTCTCTCATGTGGCTCTGTGAGCTGGTGAGCCAGTTCTTCTCATTATAGCTGCTGTCCCTATAAGCTCCATACTCTTCTTCTTTCCCAGAAGCCCCTGGGGTCAGTAATCTGCCCTTAGGCACTGCTATGTGTCATTTTCCCATGATGTACCAATCAGCAGGACGACTTACAAACTCCATGTGCTCCTGGCAGCCCCAGTGACATCTACAGGGCTTAGGCTAAGGCCATTGAGGAACCTCAATCCTTCTCAATGCTTTTCTGGTTTGATGAAGAAGGAGCTCTGTTCTAAAACCTAGTGAGCTGCCTTGCTGTCTACAGCCTACTTGGGCAACATCTCAACCATACAGGAAGCTTGATTCTCAATTGATTCCAATAGAGTTTCAGCATGTTGTGAAGCTGATGGTGTGAATTTCTGAGCTAATAAATGTGTAGCAAATTTTGGGTAAAATATTGTATTAGATTAGAACATATTAATTTGAATATATTTATGTGAACATTTTTATATTTTTAAATCAAGTATTTAATTATATTAATAATATGAATTATAATTATTGTAATTTCTTTTGTCTTGTCACTGTGCACATCTCAATGCATTCTGGGATTGCTTTCTCTGTGAAACATACATGAAGTGCTCCCTTAAATTTTGTACAAAAAAAAGATATCTTCTAAGACACCATAAGTCTGGCTTTGGGAACAAACCTTTTTGGATTAAAATGCAGTCTTGATAGGCATATCGCTAGGTTTTGGAACAGAGCTTTTTTTGTTGAGGAATTAGGTTGGAACGGCCAAAGATGACAATGTGATTTAGTACTGCAATGATCTTACGCTGACTTCTAGATTGAACAAAGTGATAAAGAAAGCAGGGTAAAACCTATTAATCATTGTCTTTATTTCCTTTTTTCCAGAAACTTGGGGAAGTCTGGCCTGAGAGTCTCGTGTCTTGGATTAGGTGAGTTTATGGCTTCTTGATCCAGGCCTTTTATAAAGAAACCTGGAACAAACAATACAAGCTTTTGTAATTTCTTTTTCACAAGATGATTTTTCTTCAAACTATCAGATGCTATTAGTGGTAGACAACTGAAGTCAGCACCATCCAGCCAGTGTTGTTCTGTTCTCTCCAGCAGGGCATTAAAGATTATCCATATTATCTGTAGCTTCATCTTAAGGCTTTTCTCTTCAGTGTCATTGGTGGATCACTGATAATCATTTAAACCTTGTTTATCTTGTGAAAAGCAGTGACTGATTCTAGATCTCTTCACAGGAACATGGGTGACGTTTGGAGGACAGATCACAGATGAGGTATGATGAGTCCTGATGTGAACATGAATATCCTGTCCTCGTTTACTCACCTCATATATTTCCAAACTGTAAACAATATTAATTTCATTATTATTTTTATTTATTGGCTGACAAATGTTCTAAGGTGTGCAATTATTTTCAGGGTAACGCACGGCTAAAGTAGTTCCAGGCAGGTCTTGACCGCATTACAGTTCCATATCACTTCACAAAATGATTTCGGTTATTTCAAAAGGTCCTTACAGCCTACAACAGCAAAAGAACCAAAACCCACAACCACAAATTATTGTCATGGTTTTTGCCACAAAATATGTTTTATTATGTCCTGAAAGGTCATACTCTCTTTCTCCGGCTCGCTCTCCCTCTCTCTCTCTCAAATGCACACACATACAGTACGGACACACACTCGCACATAAACGTGTTATTAGCTCTGCTCTGACTAATTAATCAGTAAAATAGTTTAGCAACTTAAAAGCTACATTACATTTCTCACCAGCGAGGTAATTACGGTGCTGTTCTTGAGGTAGATAAACTTACAGTTTCGCTATTAGTAGAGACTCTGCTGCCGAACACTGTTAAGAGACTCAGGTAGGCTAATTCAATATGCTTTCTCTTTCTCTCTCTCTCTCTCTGCAACACCTGAACAGTGTCTTGAGGTGTGGTAACTGTAGTATAAGTGAAATAATTGACTCCGGGCCTTTGAACTATTAGAAAATAATGCACACCTGAGGTTTAACGCTTCGCGTCATGGCCGCATTACCACCTTGGATGTGCATTATTTTCCAATAATTCAACGGCCCGTTGTCAATTGTTCCTTACTTATTTCATGGAACACAATGTCATTTATGTTGTTAAACCTTGAAAAGGATAATCAAGGTAACCCATAAGACTCATGCGCTATAATCCAAATCATCTAAAGCCATGTGAGGAACAGATTGAAATAACTTCCAGGGAAAATCAGCTCTCAAATCTCATTTACGCTTGTGGTCATTCATTGCACCTCAAGGCACTTTGCACCAAGTATGATACTGGTGATGTCAAAAAAAATAATTGGTCACACGACTGCAGCACAACACATTTGAATATCTTTAATTAAATATCATGAAAAAAATATATACTGGTTTTGAATCAGAAAAAATGATGGTTGGTAAAATGATGAAAACATTTTCTTTTTTGGGTAAATTAACCCTTAAACAGAGTGTCTGTGGATCCTTATGAAAAGTCCTAGATTTACTTTTTAAAATTTAAGGCTGAAAAAAAAAACCCCTCAGATATCTTGAATAACGCAAGAAAGTTATAAAGTAAAAAAGTTATTAAATGCACAACTTCAGATTGTTTTTCAGTGTAAAGATAAATGTACTAAGAAAAACAAATGGGATTACATAGTATTCTTCCATGAATCACCATTTACACAGTTCAAATGAACATGAAATCACTGTTTGGTGGATGTATACATTTTTTATTGTACTTTGATATTAGATATTTAAAGATAGATGTAATTCATGTCTGCTTATATACACCATTTAGCATGCAGTAGTGTTTCATTGCCAGCATACACTGTAAATGTACATATTAAAGATGACTTATAGACTGACACAATGCAGAATACAGCTTTTAATAATAGAATAGACTGCAACACCTTGAATGCTGGATTCCCTCCTCTCCCCTCCATCCTACTGACAGATGGCAGAGCAGCTGATGATTCTGGCGTATGAGAACGGGATCAATCTGTTCGACACGGCAGAGGTCTACGCTGCTGGAAAGTGAGTGTGCCAAAATGAACACACAGCTCACCCCATTAAATTAAAGACTGTAGTATTGCCATGTGCTGAAATGTGTTCTTTTTGTTTATCTTGTATATTTGTTAAGTATTGTAATATTTGAAGAAGGTTACGTAACATTTGCAGACCACCTTTTATGTGATTTTTATTTCAAATATTGGTAGTGTTTGCTCATACAGCTCTGGAAAAAATTAAGAGACCATTTAACATTGACTTCTGAACTTGGAGTGATCTCTTAATTTTTTTCCAGAGCTGTATTTAGTACATCCTAGCAACACACTAGTAACTATCAGGAACACCCTAGCAACATAGGCATGCCATAGCAACTATTCACAACACTTTAGTATTGTGGTGCTGCTGCTGCTGCTCTTTAGAAAATGTCAAATCTAGTTGTCAGATTTTTAAGTTCGTTTGATTATTTTAGCATGAACTTTCCTCAAGTTTTCTTTAAAACTAGGGGTCATTTCAAAAGGAAAATGAACATTCAAATGGCAGCTGACCCAGGGCATCATTGGGAATGGTGTTCTTCATCTGTGTCTTGCGTGGGAGTTTGTGTTGAACCTGTCATAAAGACTCAGCACAAAGCCACCGGATCAGGGAAGGGCTCTTAACTGTCATGAGCATTTATTTATATGCTGAATATCACAGTTTTCAGACTGAGAATTGCTTTTAGATGGATCTTGAAATGATAGCATCTCTTAATGTTTCAAAGAAGTGAGATTTATCAGCTGTGAGCAAGATGAAGCACAATATCCAGTGGGATTATCCTTGGGATCACGGTTCAGTACGATTTCGGTACAATAAGAAAAATGGTCACACTTTATTTTAGGGTCTAATTCTCACTATTACCTAACTATTAACTATGACTTTTGGCTCAATAAACCTCTAATTACTGCTTATTAATAGTTAGTAAGGCATTTGTTAAATTTAGGTATTGGGTAGGATTATGAGATGTAGAATAAGGTCATGCAGAATAAGGCATTAATATGTGCTTTATAAGTACTAATAAACAGCCAATATCCTAGTAATATGCACACTAATAAGCAACTAGTTAATAGTGAGAATTGGACCCTAAACTAAAGTGTTACCGGACAAAGGAACAAATCCACAATGTTAGGTTTCTTTTCATTTATTTTGAATAGACAGTAGTGTAAATCACAGTTTGTTCCACCTAGCTGCATTTAGTCCCCTAGTTGGTACAGTATAGCCTCCTTTAGTTGGGGGCAGTCGTGGCCTAATGGATAGAGAGTCGGACTTGTAACCCAAAGGTCATGGGTTCGAGTCTCAGGTCCGGCAGGGATTGTCGGTGAGGGGAGTGAATGTCCAGTGCTCTCCACACCCTCAATACCACGACTGAGGTGAGACCCTTGAGCAAGGCACCGTACCCCCAACTGCTCCCCGGGCGCCGCAGCAATGGCTGCCCACTGCTCCGGGTGTGTGTGCACTTGGATGGGTTAAATGCAGAGCACAAATTCCGAGTATGGGTCACCATACTTGGCCACATGTCACTTCACTTTAGTGTATTAAGCACTAAGCAGTAAACGGGGCATCTGGTCACAGTCAGCTACAAAACTGAAAAGCATCTCGTATTATAAAAGTACAAAATAAATAGAATAATGAAAAACAAAACTTGTGCATTAGGAATGTTACAGTTTGCTACACTTAAATATATTTAAACATTCAAAGCTTAAGCCCAATCCTCCTATACTTAATTTTCCGTGTTTCGCGCAGTTGAGTGCGCAAGCCTTTCAAAGTATTCTCTTTTATCCACGAGTGCAGAAAGGCACATTCTAAGCGTGCGCACTACCTTGTAAACTTTGTTTTCAAGCGCTCAAGTCATTGGCGTATATTCGCTGTTCTTCTGCTCTTTTTCCTGTTGTGGAGGTTAGCAAACAGCGTTGTATTACCGCTTGCACCCCCGTCTGTGACTGACTGTGTTTGTCGTCTAACTACATGAACCGAACCGTGAAAAAGTTTTAGTTTTGCCGGCTTCATCAAAGAATGCTCCCTATATGTTAGGTATCCTAGGCAAACATCTGATGGTAATTTTTGTCTTAATTTTGGACCCTGCTGCTGAGATAGTGTATTTCCAATTTAAGAGATTTGTGCCCTGACAGTAACGCGCATGTAAATCGATGAGTTACTCTCAGCTGTTATTCCCTGCGGTGCTGTGAATCCATAATAGAACACATTTTCCTTCCTCTAAACAAGGAAAGTTGCCTGACACATGATGTTTCATAAATAAACTGTGTAAATTAGGTGAGGATAGCAGTTGGTAATGTGCTCTGTCATTAGCTCAGCGCTGGGCGTGGGCATCACTGAACGTCGGCGGCGCTGATGGGGTGAGAGGAGTGGGAAGACATGAGAGTGGGAAGGTCTGTTTTATTTATCCGTTTGGAATAAACACGGCTCTGGCAGCATCTACCATACAGCTGCGGTCAATGCAGTGTGTTAAACCCACGTGCCGTAACGGGACAAACACCCCTGCGTAAATATGTCACCAAAATGCTTACACCCGCAAATACACACACATGTGCTGGCACACACACGTGTTTCTGCCCTGGCATGTGCACACATCAGCTTTTGTCACCTCTCTCTCTCTTTCTCTCCCTCACACATAAGCAAACAAAAACACAGGCTGAGTCGCCCCCTCACGCGTCTGTGTCGATCTCGACATGCTAAAACTAGCATGCATATTCAGATATCCTCATGAAGATGAACAACTCACATTCACAGCTTTCTGCTGTCTCAGGGAACCTCTTTTGAAGTTGGGACTTTTTTTAGAAAGTGCAGTGTAACGGTGGGCCGTAAGCTGGAAAGCTCGTGGGCAGTCGTGGCCTAATGGATAGAGAGTCGGACTTGTAACCCGGAGGTCATGGGTTCGAGTCTCAGGTCCGGCAGGGATTGTCGGTGAGGGGAGTGAATGTCCAGCGCTCTCCCCACCCTCAATACCACGACTGAGGTGAGACCCTTGAGCAAGGCACCGTACCCCCAACTGCTCCCCGGGCGCCGCAGCAATGGCTGCCCACTGCTCCGGGTGTGTGTTCACGGTGTGTGTGTTCACTGCTGTGTGTGTGCACTTGGATGGGTTAAATGCAGAGCACAAATTCCTAGTATGGGTCACCATACTTGGCCACATGTCACTTCACATTCATGTGGATTAATGAACCGCTCTCTTCAGCTAATGACCACTAAATCAAAGCATAACAGCTTCCTATTCAACATTTCTGTTTTCGTGTAAAGCCTGGATTAGTTTGAAACATTGAATCAATGTTCATCCATCTTTTGTGAGATTGATTAGTTTAACAGACTTTATTACACAGCTCTCTGGAATACTTGATTCTGAATGGTCAGTCACAGCTTTTCTGTGATCAAATATTTGTTATAATATTGCTTATTTATTGCTTAATAAAATGTATATATTTTTTATTTATATGCACATAGCCATACATATATAAAATGGATTATTTACAGTGAGCAGGTTTGCTTTATGTTGGGTGTGCTTGGATTTGTTTGACAATAATAACCAACCCTTGTGTGTAATAAAGAAACATGCATATTTTATATTTACATTTGGACCTGTTCATCCATAAGAAATGCCTGATGGCAATGTTATTTTATTATTATTTATATAGTTATAGAATTTATTATTGTAGTATTTATTTTTATAGCTTTTATTTTCGCTTCAATTTTAGGTTAAATGTGTGCTTTTGTCATTTTTATTACTTAAATTTTTTTTAAACATTTCTATTTAATTTTAATTTACAATATTTCTTAAATAGAAATATTTTAAAAAATATTTAATATTTAATTTTTAGTTTTGTTAATTTTAGTACTTCAACTTAAACCTATTTTATTAGTTGCAAAGTTACATTTCTAATTTTGGTTCTAGTTTTTTTATTTAATATTTATTTTGTTATTTTATTTTCAATGTATTTCACTTAATGAAAACATTTCCCCCTAACTGCATTTCATTTTCATTTTATAAAATAGTGCTTTTATATTATCTATTTTTATATTATCTATTATTTTATCTTCCCATAAAATGGCACATTTGAAAGGGAAAAACAAGATTCCAGAAGGATTTTAAGAGAGATTAATTATAAAGCAGTGGGTGGGATTTGTGGTGTCTGTGAGCGTCAGCTGAATTACAGCACAACGGTTCATTGAATTGACTAGTGTACGGCCTGGGGGAGATCTCACTCACTGGGAAAATCACAGCCCGAACTGTATCCTCATTGGGCCCAATTAGCACCTTCAGCACAACTAATGGCTGCCGGAGAGCCTTTTAGTCTCCAGGCTGTTACTGACACTCCTCCCTGTCTGCGAATATAAAGGAGGCACACTTTTCAGGGAATTAAAGATGCTTTTATCACCCAGGTCTTTGTTAATGACTCATTCACATGCCTTATCGCTTTAAATGTTTGCCTTCTCTCCAACTGTTACTGGAGACGGTAGCCTTGCGTAGCCTCAGTTTTAACCAACGCATGCGTTACAAAGCAACCAAAAGTTGTTGAGCACCCTGACTGTCAGAAATTGTTTAAAGCCAGCCATAATATGTTGCTGTTTTAAGAAAAGTCTTGTCAGAGAGTCCATGAATAATCCATGAATGTGCCGTCTGAAGTTCACAGCATGTCCTAACCAGGAGCATCGTAGCATGTTTACAACAATTTGCCTGTTCACGCTGTATGCAAAGTGCTGCATGACGTGACAGTCAAAGCCAGATGGAACTTATTGGATATTTAATATACAGCTGTTTGCATCAGGAATCTATGGAAGCTTGTTTCCGCCACTAAATAAAAAAATTAAAAAGGTAATTTTTTTTCTCAGAATTGGAATATAAACTTAGAATTGTGAGTTATAAAGTCAGAATTGCATGATATAAACTGTCCATAATGTCCGATTGTGAATGAAAAAGGACTGACATTTTTTCCTCAGAATTGTGAGTTTATATCTCGCAATTCTGACTTTGTAACTTGCAATTCTGACTTTATAACTCGCAATTCTGACTTTATATCTTGCAATTCTGACTTTATAACTCGCAATTCTGACTTTATATCATGCAGTTCTGACTTTATAACTCGCAATTCTGACTTTATAACTTGCAATTCTGACTTTATATCTCGCAATTCTGACTTTATATCTCACAATTCTGACTTTATAACTTGCAATTCTGACTTTATATCATGCAGTTCTGACTATATAGCTCACAATTCTGACTTTATAACTCAGTTTTTTATATCACGCAATTCTGACTTTTGAATCGCAATTGAGTTTATATCTTGCAATTCTGAGAAAGTCAGAATTGTGGGACAAAAAGTCTAAATTTCCTTTTTTATTTTTTATTTCATGACGGAAACAAACTTCCATAGGAATCTATAGCTTGATAGCTAGAAAAATAAACTCTAGAGAGGAACATTAGTTGAAAGATTTTTTTTTCCTTGAGAAAAAATTACATGTACCTGATAAATATCCAAATGAATCGATATCGAATTTAATTGAATCGAGATCAGAATTAAATCTACTCACAAGCTTGTGAATTGAATCAAATCAAATTGAATTGTGAACTTTGTGTCAATACCTAGCCCTAGTTTTTATTGCTTGTTGCCTGGTAAGAACCCACCCTAAATATGAAAATACCTGGTATGTTTCCCAAAAAAGTATTGATAGTCTTTTGGCATTAAAGTGTGGTTTATAATTTACATGAATGTATTGTATCATTTTGCTGTCTTAAAAGAGGTGATTTAATACACTTTGAAATATTCCTTCGGTGTCCTGTTTTTTGTTGGCTGTAGATGTCAATAAGATGACGGCTTAGTCTGATAACCANTTGAATTGTGAGCTTTGTGTCAATACCTAGCCCTAGTTTTTATTGCTTGTTGCCTGGTAAGAAACCACCCTGAATATGAAAATACCTGGTATGTTTCCCAAAAAAGTATTGATAGTCTTTTGGCATTAAAGTGTGGTTTATAATTTACATGAATGTATTGTATCATTTTGCTGTCTTAAAAGAGGTGATTTAATACACTTTGAAATATTCCTTCGGTGTCCTGTTTTTTGTTGGCTGTAGATGTCAATAAGATGACGGCTTAGTCTGATAACCATCTGGTTTTCTGTTGCAGGGCGGAGATGGTGCTGGGAAACATCATAAAGAAGAAAGGATGGAGGTATGTTCATTAACAGCATACAGCTTTTCATTTCCTTCGGCCGTCTCTTATCTTGTGCTGATAACTCGGTCCAGTGCCTCAGTGATTGTGCCACCGCAACCCAAGACAGGCAGAAATATAAATTATTAAAGCCCCGCTCGCCCTGTAGATGTCCCATCTCGATATTGAATTATAGAGCGGTCGTGTGTGTATTTGTTGTGCAGTTGATGTCCTGATATATGTTTGTGTAATGTAACAGAAGCTAAAGGAAGTTCATGGCAAATATAAGCCTTTGTTTAGATGTTTTATTTTAAGCAGGGTGGACTCTCACTGTTTAGGCATAATGAGTTGAAGCGTAACCGAGCTCTCTGCTGGAAAGGATCTGCTCATTTTTGTGTGTGTGTGTGTGTGTGTGTTATCGTGCTCCTTAGTCATCCTGCTAGTCAGTGTGCATCAATATCAGGGCACACAACCCCTCACCTCTGCAGAGACATAGCTTATTTCTGTCCTCTGTGTGTGTGTGTTGTGTGTGGGCTTTCTTAGTTATAGTTTGTGAGCGGAAGTGAGCTAAATCTGACAGACCTTCCCTTAGTTCCCTTAGGGGAAGAGATATTCTAATATATTTAAACATTTTTTAATTATTTGATATTTAATTTATATATATATATATATGCTTTTCTTATTTATGCAACTGTGTTATGTGTCTGTCGTATGTCCTCATCTAGACAACCAAGGAAACGTGTGTGTGTACATGCATTCCTTTGAAATTTAAATGGTTACCGCAAGCTGTTACTCTGTTGTAATTATTTGCAACTTCTTAATTACTTTTTAAAAGCCTTTCAAAAAGTGTGACCTAATTTAAAATGATTTTCCTTTTCTTTTTTGCAGACGCTCCAGTTTAGTCATTACAACCAAAATATTTTGGGGTGGAAAGTATGTATATTTAATATTTATTATAAAATGAATAATGGTATGATATAGAGCTGCACGATTCTGGATAAACTGAGAATCACAATTTTTTGTTTCAAATAACATGTAATTTACTCAAGGTTCTGACAAAATGTTAATTGCTGCAGTCTATTTAAAATGTTGAATTAATTTGAATGAGTTATTTAAATAAAAAAAATCAGTTTGAATGAATGATTTAATGACTCACTCATAAAGACTTCACTTATGTCATCACTGGATGAATCAGCGTTTTTGAACGAATCTCTTGACTGAATGATTCAATGACAAATACATTTTTTTAAGATTAACTTGTCGCCACCTAGTGGTGTAACTTCACCTAGTGAAGCGCCAAGTTACTTTCAAAAAGTGATTTGCTCTATTATGATCGTTTCCATAGACATCAGTATTTATATCCAAGCTATAAACTTTTATCCCAATACTTCTGTGAAATAACGATACTGTGTGATTGAAAAGACTGTTTGTGAATGTGTTTCCTACACATGATAACTCCTTTCTCTGGGGCATCACCAGCGCAGATTTAAATGTTTCGTTATGATTTCTCAAAGGTTTGATAGACACAGGCGAATGGTTGTCATTTAGGAATGAAATCGCTTCAGTGTTTGAATCGAGATCGCAATCTTTTAATAATTAATCCTGCAGCTCTAGTATGAAACAAATAATACTTTTGAAGCTTTGAAGTTCAAGAGGTATAAGTTTCGCTTATGTATCATGATTAAATGGTTAATGTATCTCTTTTAGTCTTGATAAACAACACTTAAATCTTTGAATTAAAGTGTTATATTTTGCACTGAATAAAATATTATGTCCTCAATTCTAATATCAAACCAAGTAATGTCTTTGCAATATAATTTACTAAAGATGCCATCAATGATAATTGCTTAACAGTACATATCCTGCTGTTTTGTAGAGCAGAGACAGAGAGAGGACTGTCAAGAAAACACATTATAGAAGGTAAGTGGACAACAGGTCATACATATTATACAGCAGTAGTTGACCGAACTGGTTTAATTGTGTGCTGAATTGATTTGAGTTACTCTTCTGTAGGTTTAAAGGCATCATTGGAGAGATTGCAGTTAGAATATGTGGATGTAGTGTTTGCAAACAGACCAGACCCCAACACACCCATGGAAGGTACATCTCAATCTCAGCTCATTTGTTCTACTGTAACTCGTCCTATTCTGTTTATGTTCCAGATATAATTGATTCCTCAAATCATGTGTCTTGTTGAGGAGAGGTGATTACGCTATAAAAAATAACGTTTTTTTTATTGGCATCAATGGTTCCATTAAGAATCTTTAACATCCATGAAACCTTTCCATTCCACAAAACATTATTTTTAAAAACTGTTCACTGAAAGGTTGGAAAAATGGTTCTTCTGTGTGAAACACCCTTTTTTAACAGTGTCAGCAATTAGAAGCTACTCTGTGGTGCACACTTTTAAAACGCAAGTAAGATAATCTTTTCAATTTGCACTGTTGGCCTTTTGTAAGTCGCCAACCTGAATTAAATCTCAACCAATGATTTCAGGTGAAGGGGTGGCTGCTCTTTAAAAACCAAGACAAAGATGTTATTTGATCTTCTTTTATTAGCCTAGATGCCCTTTAGAAAGTTCACACAGTTCAGTGGTTGAAACACAAACAGCTTGGGGGTCTGCAGACATCTGCTGTTCTTGTCATTAAAGAGCTCAGCACTTCAGTAGTCAGTTTCTCTCTCACGCTTTTAGACAGATCTCATATAGTCAAGCGAGAGCAGTAAATGTTTTGACATCGCTGGTGTTGGTTATTAGGTACCCAGCCCTCAGCTTTGTTTCTTTGAGCTGAGATTTATATTGACCTATAGCACGAGTTGTTTATTTTGTCTCACATATATTGATTAATATTCTCCAGGCTCAATCCAGAAGCGATTTATCATTTAAACTCTCCTCCCTTGCATTAATCGAGCTTCTTTTCTATTTCTTGTTAATATTTCACACGTTCAACCAAAGTGACACATTCTAATGGCACCGTGACATGATGTATTGTGCGGTAAATCTCTGAAAATCTGCTGTCTGATTTGCAGAAACGGTGCGGGCGATGACCCATGTGATCAATCAGGGAATGGCGATGTACTGGGGCACGTCACGCTGGAGTCCGATGGAAATCATGGTGAGTCACAGTCTCCAAACTTTTAGATGCTCACACCCCTGTAATCAGCATCACCACCGACTGCTTTTGCTTCCGAAGAGCCTTTCAAGAACTCTTTAATCGCTTGATGAATGCTAAAGATGCTTCTGTTTAAATAAGTACTGTCAGTGAGGTAGTCTAAACTTACATACAGGGCGGATCAGAGACCTAAAACAGCACCACACCGAGTCAAACAGTTTCACAGTGACATAATGTTAAACGACGGTCTGTTGTTCATGTTCAGTGACGCCTCGTCAGTCAACTCTAGTTATGTTTAATGGTTTTCTGTCCGCCTACCCCATAATTGGTCCTAAGTGTGAACCAGTGTTATTTTAATATCATTTATATACTATTGTTTTTGTTAATTTTTTTTTTTAATGTTTTCATATTAAATCAAAAGTTTTTGTAATTTTTTTTTGACATTTTAATTATTTTTTAAAAATGTCTAAGTAGTCATTTCTGTACTATAAAAACATTCCCACAAAAGAGGATGCTAATAGTGATTAGTATGGAAGCTTGTTTCCACCACTGAATACAAAATAAAAAAGGTATATTTGCGACTTTTTAGTTAGAATTTCGTGATATAAACTCACAATTGCGAGTTAAAAAGTCATAGTTGCATTATATAAAGTCGCAATTGCGAGTTTTAAAATCAGAATTGTGTGACATGAACTCGCAATTACAAGTTATAAAGTCAGAATTCCGAGATATAAAGTCAGAATTGTGAGGTATAAAGTTGGAATTGTGAGGTATAAAGTTGGAATTGTGAGGTATAAAGTCGGAAGTGTGGGTTATAAAGTCGGAATTGTGAGATATAAAGTCGGAGGTGCGAGTTATGAAGTCGGAGGTGCGAGTTATGAAGTCGGAAGTGCGAGTTATGAAGTCGGAAGTGCGAGTTATGAAGTCGGAAGTGCGAGTTATAAAGTCAGAATTCCGAGATATAAAGTCAGAATTGTGAGGTATAAAGTTGGAATTGTGAGGTATAAAGTTGGAATTGTGAGGTATAAAGTCGGAATTGTGGGTTATAAAGTCGGAATTGCGAGATATAAAGTCGGAGGTGCGAGTTATGAAGTCGGAAGTGCGAGTTATGAAGTCGGAAGTGCGAGTTATGAAGTCGGAAGTGCGAGTTATAAAGTCGGAATTGCGAGTTGTAAACTCGCAAATCTTTTTTTCCTCAGAATTGGAATTTATAACTCGCCATTGTGAGTTTATATCACAATTCTGAGAGAGAAAAAGATAGAATTCTGAGGAAAAGGAGTCAGAATTGCGAGATAAATAAAAAAGTTAATTGTGACTTTTTTTTATTTAGTGGCGGAAACAAGCTTCCGTAAATTAGAACTAAAGAAAAAGGGAGAATAAAGTTATAAAGTGCCACTGAAATTAAGATAGAGATGCGAGTGAGGTGTCACTTTAAAAATAGCATTTGCTACTGTATTTTACAGATCAGTGATGTGAATATGATTTGTGTTTTATTCTAGTGATATAGTGATTTTCCTAATGAATTAATAAATCATGAATGATTCTTCAAGTCTTTATTAATTTGCGGTGTAGTCTATGATATGTCAAGTCCAGGCTGTTATAGACTTGAACATGGTTTATACCATAGATTTAATGGGGTGGCTCAGTATTTTTTTTTCTAGGCTTGATTGTGTTTTTGGGGCGCAGTTTAACATGTCTTAACGCTTCGTTTTTAAAAAAAAAGCCATATTTTTCATATATTTTACCTTTATTCTACACCTCTGTTTCCACTGTCATATGAACGGCTCGTTTGACTTCCTGCTTCTAAGAGATCACTCCCTCTGAAATACGCAATGTGCTCAGATTGGTTAGCAGGTTGGTAGCTGGCCCAGTGTATCGTGATTCGCTGAAGCGTCCGGAAACGCCACGCCCCTTACCATTCGTTGCTTCAGTGAAAATGTAAATAATAACGTCTATATTGCTGTATCAAATTGAGACGAATCAGACCCAGATGAAGAGGGTCAATCGCAATCGCGGCTTTTAAAGGACGTTTATGAATGGTATTTCATTTAGTATTTGTGTCAAAGTGTTTAGATATTCTGTCACTGCTGTTTGTTAGCTTTCAATATACGGTTTTATCCTGATTAAAGCTTTACTGTAGCCGAATACATGACTGAGTAGTCACATTTTTGTAAAGGTAGCGTTTAATTTATAGCATGAACAACTGTTTGTCTATGAACACAGACATTTGTTGGTGTTTGTAGAATTTAGCTAACTGGCTAGCGAAGCAAAAACGAGTTGCTCTTTGTATATGTCCTTGATGCAACCAAAAATAGCAACAGAACTAACGTTATACGTTTAAAAGACATGTACAAACAATAAAACGTAACGCTACTTACAGTTTGAAGCCAATAAACAGCAGCTTCTGCTTTTAAAATGGGAACTGCTTCATCTTTCAGTAAAAGCCTTTGTGCAAATCCAGCATTGAACTCGTGTAGATTCTGGAAGCTGTCTTCAGCACCGCATCCAGTGTACAAAATATCTTAAATGACCCTTTTGAAATTTGACATTTTTGAGTGCCACTGCATTCATACTTTCAGAACACTAACCTTATCACTTGACTCATGTTTTTTAGGAAGCATATTCTGTGGCCCGACAGTTTAACCAGATTCCACCAATCTGCGAACAATCTGAATATCACATGTTCCAGAGGGAGAAAGTGGAGGTGCAGCTTCCTGAACTCTTCCATAAGATCGGTGAGTGATGCTGCTGTCTGTCAAGCCCAGAGAAACAACGTACAGACCACTACAAAACTACCGTTTCAATCGGTTTGGACCTGTCTTCTCAGGTGTGGGTGCGATGACATGGTCTCCGCTAGCCTGTGGGATAATCTCAGGGAAATATGACAGCGGGGTGCCGGCATACTCTCGCGCCTCACTGAAGGTACTACATATCCCATGAGTCTCTCTGTCTCCTCCTCTTCCTGGTCCTCTGGAAACATTAGTGACCTCATATGTGATTCCTTTGGTGTTTGGTGTTCTAATGTGGATGTGTTCCGTGTCTTCCAGGTTCTATAGTTGGGTGTTTTCCTGTAGATGTGTTTGTTGTTGTTGGCATGAATCCACACGCCTGATCTTCAACATATATTTCTTTATGTGAATGAGTTTCTATGGTAACTCTGAGGAGAATTGGCACTTGTTTTATCCGTGTATCCATCTCTTTTAAGCACACTAAACCACACACACAAGTGCACACTAAAAGCACCCATCTCCCGAGCTGTATGTTGGCGTAGTCGCATGTTTTGGCTCATTGCTGTTTTTGTGACCCATCATCTTCCTCCTGTAGTCTTGTGTCACACTGTTAATCATTCCTGATTTCTTGTTACCTCTGTGTAACGTACATGTGGATTGACACTTGACTATAACAGAACTGTGCTGGTGGTCTGAACAGTGATGGGTTGTTTGATTCGGAGACCCATGAGTGTTTAGATCACTAGACCACACTGGTCCTTTTCCACTGTTAATTAATATTTACTAATGATGGACCTGAAGCTGGATTATTTATCCTGGTCTAGCACATGCACAAACATTCGCTTTTTGCTATTCGTTTCAAATTAGTTTGTACTTTAAAGTCAACATGAAGTCAAAATTTACTAGTTTCAGACATTTACTTAACTTCTTCGTAATTATTTTATCATCAATAACTTGCTTTGCCTCTGAAATGACATTTCTTAATGTCTGACGTGACAAGTGCACAGTAAACTCTCTCTCCATTGCATTATCATCAACCTACAGCGAATTACACAAAACACTTATTACAACTAACAGTAAAGAAATATATACAGACCTTATGCCTGGCAAACTTTAAATCTGCAAAATAACACTCCCTTTCATTACCCGTATCATTAGACTAGAAGACCCTTCAAAATAAGAGTCCCGCCTTAGTAAAGGAGAGGAGTGCAGATCTTATACATATTTAAATTTACAAAAAATATGAAAATGTATACAAAAACAAATTAGAAGGTTAATCACAATAAAGTCTGATACAATAAAGAAGGATTAACATGCATTTAATTTATTAAGTGAAGAATTTTGTAATGTGCCTTTGTCATTTTTATTACTTTTTTTATCTAATATTTACATAATTTTATTTCAGCTTTATTACAATTAACAAAAAAAACATTTTTAGTAAAAACATAGTTTTCACATAGTTTTAGTTTAGTTTTACATAGTTTTAGTTTAGTTTTAAAGCAGTTTTAGTTAACCATAACAACGCTGGTTATTGTCGATATTCAGCCATTTAACACCATAATTTACTGCTGGTTAAACACTAATCTAATAAAGATACAATAAAAATAGCAAATTGTGATAAGTTTGAAAAAAGAATTGCTACCTTTGGGATGAATGGAGATGCTCTTCGTTTCAATTATGAATATTCATTCATGTGTTTAATATTCATATGAAATCACTGATTTCACTTGAAAATATGCCACATTACCAAATTCAATGAGTTGCAAATGTTTCATGTTGACTTTAAATTTATAGAAATGTGTTTTATATATACCTAATCAACTGAATAAGTTGTTAATGTCAAAATTTTTAATACATTCTAAACCTCGAAATCATTTATACTATATTTTTATGTTTGTGTGTGTGTATAAGATCTCTTTACCCCCTAAAGTTCTCTGAGCGAGTTCATCTCTGCTCGATTGAGCTTTTGGGCGGACAGAGTCACATGTTTAAAAACAGGCCCTCGCCCACACAGGTGTTACGTGTCCGAGAGCGTGTGTGTTTATGTGTTGTGTATGTCAGTGCACCGCTGTAGGCGTGGGCCCCTGTTTTTGAGCAGGTGTGCTGTGTTGTTAACAGGGCTACCAGTGGTTGAAGGACAAGATCTTGAGCGAGGAGGGCCGACGCCAGCAGGCGAAGCTGAAAGAGCTGCAGGCAATCGCTGAGCGGCTGGGCTGCACGCTGCCACAGCTAGCCATCGGTACGCCTAACCCAAAGACACACTGCCGCTCTCTCTCTTTCTGTCTGTCTGTCCGTCCGTCCTGTACCTCGCTCATCCTTTCCCCCTCTCATCCTCCCCTTCCTCAGACCACCGGAGCGGAAGCGCCTGTCCGTCTGCGGATGGGTTCATGAACAAATGCGATTAGTTTGTGGCTTTTAGGGAACTGTTAATGGACGATTTTTACTCGCAGCATTGTATTCTTGCTTAAGTGTAGTGATAAATATGATAGTTTAAAATCGATTTCGTATAGTGTTTTATGATGTCCAGTGGTATCTGAGATGGAAAGTGTTGTGTAATGCTATAAAGAGAGAATGGAGTGTAAAGTTTCAAAGAAATATCTGATGTACGATCTAGAACGAAGGCTTTTATAAGGACTGCGACAGTACATCCTCTCAAAGAACAGTCATCTAACCTTGAGAGCTTGTGATCACGGTCTGCTGCATGTCATAATAGTCCAGTTAAAGGCAAAACCATCAGATTTAACCTCTCAAAATTTGTGTGCCGATACTAGGGGTGGGCGGTAGGACCGACATCTTATCACGGAGCAATTTTATATCACTGTAACAGTATATAACACAATATATTATTTATTTTTGGTGGAAATTTTACAAAAACATCATTTAGTTGTTGAAATAACTGTGGTGAAAAATATTTTGGAACAATCCAGTTAATTTAGTAAATTAAGAAAGTATTTGAGATGAAGTTTGCTCATTTAAAATTTGAAAGACATCTACCAAA
>RJVU01079719.1:276785-297375 GCA_003731715.1 Anabarilius grahami
TTCTCGTAATTTAATGACTTTATTCTCGTAATTTAATGACTTTATTCTCAACATTTTATCTCGACTTTTTTCTCGAAATTTAACAACTTTAATCTCGAGATGGTTTTATTTTTTTTATTATTGCTTGGCCCTAATCCTCTTCCGTAGATTACAAAAACACACAACAAAAATACCAAAATAACTAAAACTGAAATAAAAAATATTAATTTTAAATTACTAAATAAAAATAACTATAGAAAAAAAATAATACAAAATTACCAAAACAACTAAAACTGAAATAAAAATGACTAAATTTAAATTACTAAAATTACTAAATAAAAATATCTATAGAAATAAAAAATTACAAAAACACAACAAAAATACCAAAATAACTAAAACTGAAATAAAAGTTATTAAATTTAAATTACTGAATAAATTATGAAATAAAAATAACTAAACCATACTAAAACTAAAAAATGAAAACAGAAAATATAAAAATAAGAACTAAGTCAAACTATTAATATATATATATAAAACATTTTTAAAATTTGAATTTTTGTTTTAGCCGGTAACTAAAAAATTATGGCAGCCAAATTGGCTGGTGAGTGTGAAAATGTTCATATCAAACCTTGATTATATTACATGATATTATACTATATACAGCCAAAAAACAAGCACTACTTTACGTTCTGAACACGTGAGACCAATCCAGCCGTTTAGACACACACAGCGTCCGTTTCTGCTGTCGCACTGAGCTCCGTTTTCACATTCACAGGTGAGCGCACAGTCCGGCCCGTACCGGTTCACACTGCAGTCTGTTTGAACACATCGCCCAACATCAGAGCATATTCACACATCATAATCAGAGCTCAGTTCACCGCACTCACCGCTGTCACACCTGACTCCTGTCTTTCCCGAGGGGCAGATACACCTGCCGCTCACCGGGTCACATGGCGTGTCATCCGCACAGTCACATGACCGAGAGCAGTTCAGACCGAACGCGCCCTGCTCACATTCTGAGGGAGAAAACGAGTTTAGACAGTGGTGTTTTATAGTTTTTGTTCATATATTAAATTAGATTTGATTTGAATGTTTTCAACTTTAATATTTTAGTTGAAGTTTTAGTCATTTTGTTACGTGCTTGTGTCATTTTTACACTAAAACAGAAAAGAGTTAATTAGAAGATTAGATCCCGAGGTTCCGTTTACTAACTTGACCGATGTACCGGACGAGCACCTCACCTCTCTCACAACGAGAGCCGTGAAATCCCGCGGGACAGAGACACTGTCCGGTTCTCGGGTGGCAGGACGCCCCGTTCATACAGTCACACTGCTGCTGACAGCGAGACCCGAACAGACCGGCAGGACACGCTGAAACACACTCACTGTCAGAGCATTCGATCTGTGGTTAAGAGCTGGAAGTGTGTGTTCTGGATCTCACCATGTTCACACAGATGTCCGTAATATCCTGCGTCACACTGGCAGCTTCCTGTTACGCGATCACATGTGCTGTTGTTCAGACACAAACACTGAAGAGCACAGGCAGGACCGTACCGACCCTCGGGACATTCTGCCATCACACACACACACACACACACACACGATTACAGGCTGTTGCACCAGATACTAACAAATGACAGGAAACTTAAACCCAGAAACACACGAGATGATTTTGACAACGTTAACAAAAATTGGACAGATCTGGAGTTGGAGAGTCTCGGCACAATAAGAACACATGCAGAGATAATATCAAAACAATATAACAGTATGATTTACTTTTTTATTATAAATAAACCATACTAACACTAAACTTATACTAAACCATACTTATACTAACACTAGTAGTTAGTAGTTTACTTTTTCCCCAATTGATGAAATTGTGTGTTTTTAAAGCACATTTGTTACAAAAACAATTGTGAGAAAAAAATCTGATCAAATGGATTCGGTTGCTCTTTGTTGATGATTTTATCTTCATACAGTGGCTTTATTGACTGAAGATTGCATTTTTTTGTGTTGTTGTAGTCTTATGATAGTGCATAAAATCCTGTCCTGCTTTGATATTTTGAAAGTTTTTATCATTGTGCAGAAGTTATTCAGACAGCGTCATGTCGACTCACACAGACATCAAGATTCTGCGTATGATCCTCAACAATGGTGACATTTTCAGATTAACTCTGAGCATCACAAAACAAGCTAATGAAGTCACAAAAAAGATTTTTGTTTAGTGTCACCATTGTTGAGGATCATACGCTGATTCATGATGTCTGTGCGAGTCTGAAAGACACTGCTCAAAACTCTGTATTATGAATTAATAAAAAACAAACCCATTAATTAATGCAAAACTAACCGTTAACACACTCAGTTTAGTAGTTTAGAATCAGTGAATCAGGACGCTCCATGATCACCATTATTAAATAACCAAATTCACCTGATCAGACTTTCTCTTGTATTCTTTTGCTATAACAAGCGTGTTTTGGACACAGTTAAAGCAGCCAGAGAAAATCTAAAACTAAAATATCAAGAATCAAGAGCCCATCTAAAGCAAACGCTCACCTCCATAACAGTGAAACACTCTATAAAACACTCATGTAGAAGGCGCCGTTATCGTGACCTTGTGCAATGTTGCCTAAAAGTTAGGCAAACATTCGGGACATTCCTAAAACATCCTCTTTTGGTAATGAAAGTGCTGCAGTTCAAGGTTCCTCATATGACTTTAGGGGCACGTTCCAATTTGGTTCATTTTATGGTCACATAAGAACGTTACAAAGAGGATATTTGGGACATTAACCCAGAACTTTCCCACACGGTCCTCTGTTGGTCATTTAATAACGTTCCTGATATGAGTTTAGGCGGATGTTCTATTTTGGTTATTTTATGGTCGCGCGAGAACATTATAAAGAGGACATTTGGGAAGTTAACAGAACATCCTATAGTAATAGTCCCCTAAACATTCCCAGAACGTTCTGGGAACGTTACAAGGTGACAGGTTACCCCGCTAGAACTTTCACGTTCCCAGAACGTCCCCACTGTGTTAAGGACGTTGTCTAGTAACGTTCCCCGTCACGATGTGGAGTTCTGTTAAGGTTTGGGGAACGTTATTTGGTGGACCTTCAGGTAACATTCAGGACGTTCTGGGAATGTTTAGGGGACTATATAGGACATTCTGTTAACTTCCCAAATGTCCTCTTTGTAACGTTCTCGCGCGACCATAAAATAACCAAAATAGAACATCCCCCTAAACTCATATCAGGAACGTTATTAAATGAACAACAGAGGACCGTGTGGGAAAGTTCTGTTAATGTCCCAAATATCCTCTTTGTAACGTTCTTATGTGACCATAAAATGAACCAAATTGGAACGTGCCCCTAAAGTCATATGAGGAACCTTGAACTGCAGCACTTTCATTACCAAAAGAGGATGTTTTAGTCCCAAATGTTCTGTAAAGGTTCAGAATTTTCATCACCTTTAGAGAACTTTTAGACAAAGTTGCGTAAGGTCACGAGAACGTCACCGTCTGCGTGGGTGTTTTATAGAAAATAATAAAGTTTGAAGTCACCGTTATGGAGGTGAGCGTTTGCTTTAGATGGGCTCTTGATTCTTGATATTTTAATATTAGATTTTCTCTGGCTGTTTCCTAAACACGCTTGTTATAGCAAAAAAATACAAGAGAAATTCTGATCAGATGAATTTGGTGATTGTGATTCACTGATTCTCTCCAGAGACCAAACTCTGAGTGTGTTAACGGTTAGTTTTGCATTAATTAATGGGTTTGTTTTTTATTAATTCATAATACAGAGTTTTGAGCAGTGTCTTTCAGACTCGCACAGACATCATGAATCAGCGTATGATCCTCAACAATGGTGACACTAAACAAAAATCTTTTTTGTGACTTCAGTAGCTTGTTTTGTGATGTTCAGAGTTGATCTGTTTATCTGAAAATGTCACCATTGTTGAGGATCATACGCAGAATCTTGATGTCTGTGTGAGTCGACATGACGCTGTCTGAATAACTTCTGCACAATAACAAAAACTTTTTTTAAAACCATCAATAATGAACAACCGAATCCCATTTGATCAGATTTGTTTTCTACCAATTTTCTTTGCAACAAACGTGCTTTAAAAACACAGTTACAACAACTGCATAAAAATTAAAGTGAAAACATTAAGGATCAGGAGACTAACTAAAGCAAGCGCTTACCTCCGTAACGGTGACATTTATAAATTTTGATAAAACAAACACCTCAGTAAGAAGATTTGTATGAAAGAAACAAAGTCAGAGTGGTTTGTAATAAGTGAAGATGCAGAGATCTAGAGAGATCTGTTAGTGTTTAATGTTGTTTCTGTTATCTGAGTTTTGTGTGTCACCATTGTGCTGGAGAGATCCTGAGCTTCAGTCAGTGATGATCCAGAAACACTGATGTTCTGCTGCATGTTGCTTTATTTAAAGACAGTAACTGTGTAGTTGCTGATGCAGTGATACAGCAGTTACATTAGCTCATGCGTGTGCTGTTGTCAGCTAATGACTTACTGCAAGAGACTTGCATTTAAAAAAAAAGATGTTATATAATAATCCAGAAAATACCTGTAAAGAGCTTATTTTTGTAAGACACTTAAAGGTGTTAAATAGGATGTTTTGTTTTATACATTTTTGCAATATTACTTGAAACTGTCTTTACTAACTGATAAAAGACTATTTATTAGGTGCACTGAAAGGAATATTATTAATATACATCATCTGTGCACGAGGTAGGGCCTTAAAAACATCAGCGATTGGCCCTCTGGCTTGTCAATCACTGCCATGACGTTCCTTGTGAGAGACGCGCGGCTGCGCGCTCCAGTAACTTTCCACACTCCACAGGCGCCGCATGCAATGTTTTTGTCAGGAGACAGGAGTAACAACTGCAGATTATGAGTTACCTGCGGTGAGTCCGACATAATGAATCCACTAAGTGTGTGCGCGGCTTTAAGTCGATTGTAAGGCCGATTATGAATGTAAATTGATACTTATGACTGATCGCGCTCAAACGCGTCCAGTCAGAGCCAGTTGCGTTCAGTCTGCGATTACAGTCGGTGTTCAAATTCCATGTGAAAGTATATAAATCTGCTTCAGGAGCAGGAAACAATCGCTGTATGTTGAGCACAGTCTTAGAATGTTTGAGCTAGTCGTTAAATGTGTGCCCGGCTTAATAACACAGCGAATGCCGGTGGTAAACAAACACTCGTGTTCCAATACTCCTGCACGAGTTTTGGGAGTTGTTCCCTCGAAATGAGCTGTGAAGGAGGGGGGCTGTTCTTACGCATGCGCTCATTTAAAAAACTCACTAACAGTCTTTGAATTCTCAGTCGACGAAAAAATCCTCTCTATCACCTTTAAGAAAATTTTTTTTTTTTGAACAGCCACTTTTGTTAGTCAATTTAGCTCAAATTTTCAATAACATTTTTTGACAAGGGCAGCAGGGACGTTCTGAGAACATTTCCAAATAAAGTATGGTTCCCTAAACGTTCAGAGAATGTCCTGAATGTTCTGTGAAGGTCCGCCAAATAACGTTCCCCAAACCTTAAAAGAACTCCACATCGTGACCGTCTCTGAACGTACTGGGAACGTTGCTAGACAAACGTCCTCAACACCAGTGGGGACATTCTGAGAATGTTCTGGGAACGTAACATTTCTAGCGGGGTAAATTCAGCGCTCAAGCACATGCATAAATCAATGATTATGAATGTGTCTGAAAAGCAGCAAGGACACTTTCTGAACATTTGAATAATTTATTGCTGAACTAGTGTTTTCTGACTCATCATCTCTGCAGTATAGTGGATGCATCTATAGAGAGAAACGCATTTTAAGTTAAACGTCGTTCAGTAAACGCAGCACTAATTTATCTTCCACACACTTGGATATGCACTTGATAGCACACATTTATCTAGGTTAACATTAATGCGAGCATTTGCATTTCCTCCCTGACATAATTACAACATGGAGCAGCCGTGTTTACGATCCTTCCGTCGGACTGAATGACTTTGCCAATTCCTGTGGAGTCGACTATTAGAGGCAGCCCTAACTCTATAGAGAGCGATAAACACACCTTTCTCACAGCGTGAGCCGGTCCAGCCGAGGCCACAGGAGCAGTTTCCAGAGCCGGCGTCGCACAGGCCTCTGTCACTGCAGTCACAGCGCCGGGAACACCCGGATCCAATCCAGCCCGCAGGACAGACTACAGACACACACATCCATCAGAGAAACCCTGAGACACGTCGAACAGCAGACGAAACACTGGCTCACCTTGTTCACGGTCATCTGCGACACATCTGCCTGTGATTGGATCGTTTCTCGACCCCTTTCCACAGATGGCCACATGGGCACAGTCCCGCCCGTACCGTCCGGCTGGACACGCTGAAGAGGAGAGGATTGTGCTGTTGAAAAGTCGCTGTCTATGAGATGAAGTCAATGTTTGCTGTGCAGCGACTCACTGAGATTGCAACGAGCCCCGATGAATCCGGCCGAACATTCGCAGGCACCCGAGACGGAAAGACAAACTCCAGCGTTCAAACACTGACACTGATGCTCACAGCCGGGACCGTAGAACCCATCAGCGCACGCTACACACCGAGAATGAGGAAAAAACATACAAAACAACAGCAGCATCACATTATAAACATCCAGCTGCATGCTAAAGACGGCACATCCTCAAAATCAGAGGATGAGAGATACACACTTCTTTCTCTTCAGACAGAGAGAAAACTAAAGCTTATTGTAGAGAAATAAGCTTCATATAGAGCAGGAATTACCAAACGCTGTTGAAAAACAAACAAACCCCTTTGACCTGAAATATTACTTGAAAAGGGTTATTGTAGTCAACTAAAACTAAAACCATTAAAAAAAACAAAAACATTTTTGTTACTTGAAATAAGCTAAATGTTAACTGAAATAAAATTAAATATAAAAAAATGAAATTAAAATTAATAAAACTAATAAAATTATATGAATAAAAATTATATAGAGATATTAAAAAATAACAAAACCTAATAAAAATGACAAAAACACACAACAAACTCACTAAAACTTTAGCTAAAATCAAAATGTCAACAGAAAATATAAAAATAAAAAACTAAATCAATTTATTAATTAAAAACTATAATAGTATCTCAATGATATTAAAATAACACTGAAGAACTCTGTTTAATATTTTAACAATTTATTAACACATTTCATGCTTCTCTAATATTGGTTTGATCACATGACATGCAGGTAAACCAATAAAATATTTAATCTTAAGTAAGTGTTTTATTTTGTTTTTATTTTACATTTATTTATTTATTTTAATTTTAGATTTGTGTGATTTTATTGAGTTTTACTAAGTGTTTTAGTTTGTTTTTATTTTAAAATGTTTTTTTTTATTTTAGTCATTTTTATTTCATTTTTATCATTTTGTTATTAAATATTTTAGACTGTTTTTATTTTATAATTATTCATTTTATTGTTAATGTCATAAAATGTAAAACTAAAATAAATACATACTTTTAAAATAAAAACAATCTAAAACACTTATAAAAAAATAATAATATAATAAACTTGTAAAACCAAATAAATACATTTTATAAAAAATAAAACAATAAAATCATAAAAATGTCAAATTGAAATACACTTTTTAAAAATTAAAACACTAACTAAAATGGTTAAAATTATAAAAATGACAAACTTTCAGTTAGTGTTTTAGTTTGTTTTCATTTTAAAATGTATTTATTTTAATTTTCATGTTTTTATTAATTATTATATTTTCATCAGCTCCCCCTGCAGTTTTGTAAAGCCTGATCTAAGCAGAGGAACAGACCTAAAACATTCTCACAGCAGAAATATCACTCACTCAGTTCACACTTGGGTCCGGTGAATCCGGGCGCGCAGTAACACACTCCAGACACCGGGTGGCACAGATGGTTTCTCTCTGAACACTGACACACCTGATTACAGTTGATGCCGAACGTGCCGGGCAGACAGACTGTTGAGACATGCATTATTCTGCTCATTATACTAACCAAACCTCTGAACAGGAGGCATAGTGTACTTTTTTTAAAAATTCGTAATACTTAAATACATCCCAATACTGTAGTAAAGTCACAATTTCCGTTTCATGCCAATATATTGTGGCTACTATATTATTGCACTGGTATTGCATTATATCTAAATAAAAATATTGCTGGCATAACCCTTTAATGCAGTAATTTGTCATGTGATGAGATGACTCTGGGGTCAGACACTCACTGTGCTCGCAGCCGTTGCCCGTGTACCCAGGAGGACAGCCGCAGTCCCCCGTGACGTGATGACATGATGTGCCTGACGGGCAGGAGCAGCGCTGGAGACAGTCCTGACCATATGAGCCCGGCAGACACGCTGACACACACAACCAGTGTTACACACACACAGACTGGACACACACTTCAAATGAAGTGCAAATTTCATATATATTAAATATTTAGGCATTAATAAATAATTACTATTTATTAAATAATTTAATTGTTATGCACTATGGGTGATACCGATATCACAAATATTATAGACATAATAATATTTATAAATTAACTGAATATTTNTGTCTCAGGAAACTTGACTCTCAGAGTGAATGAAACAATAACCACAGCTGAATGAAAGCATAAGCGTAATTGTTCATTTCTGATTATGCTTGATTGGTCCCGGTTAAAGGTGCTCTAAGCGATGTCACGCGTTTTTAGGCCCAAAAATTTTTTGTCACATACAGCAAACATCTCCTCACTATCCACTAGCTGCCTGTCCCCTGAACACACTGTAAAAAAACGTGGTCTCTGTAGTCGCCACAAGCTCCGAAAACGGCAACAAAAACAAACTGGTGCAGCCTGGACCACGAAACAATAAACAGTGCCTCAGCCAATAACCGACAAGCAGCGTCAATACGCAAGCTACTTACATTTTAAATGCGCGTTCATGACTGTTTCAGAAAGCACGGAGGGGAGGGGCAGGAGGAGGAGGAGGAGGAGGGAGGGTCAAGCTAGCCTCTGTTTTGTTTGACAACACTTCGAATGTCAACAGAAAGTTACTCCACCCAGGATCGCTTAGAGCACCTTTAAATACTTCACTAAAATTCTCCCACATGGTACTTTTCTTTCCTTCATTTTGTTTTGTTTTTAAGGGCCAATTTACACAACACCATTTCAACTAAAAACAATAAACTTATTATGCATTTTGGCCATTTATTTACACGACAACGGCCTGAAAACACAAACTTTTTTGCAAGTTTTTGAAAATGATACCATTATCATCTCCATGTAAACTACAAAAACACAAATTTGTGAAAATATCATGCACATGTGTATTACGTATGCAGTCTTGAGATGTAGTGAGCAGCATTCATGGATGAACACACCGCTCATGAACTGACCTTTCTCACAGCGTCTTCCTCTCCATCCTGCAGGACAGAAACACTGTCCGCTCACATGATGACAGGGGGCGCTGTGGTCACACTGACAGCGGCCCTCGCAGCCGACTCCAAACCGCCCGGATACACACGCTGACAATCACACACACACACACACACGCACACACACACACACACACAGGGGATGTTATACTGATCTAATCATGATCATTACACCCTCACCCTTCCTTATAGACACCTACTGATCTTTTTATAAGTGAAATAAGACATTATTTAGTTCCTTTAGTTTTACAATCATCACATTTGGTCTCCACATGGATAGACAAATACAAAACACACACACAGGCTGCTTATAAAGGCATGTTCAATCATCTCTCAGTGAGAAGATGACCAGTGAAATCAGGTCAGGATTATACTCTAATATCCTGACAGTCAGTCTTTATTAAAATACTTCTATTAAATATTCAGAAAACATTTATATCTGACCACTAGTAGGAGCCACTACAGTTTGTAAATAATTCAGATTTTTTTTTTATGTTTATGAAAGTCTCTTCTGCTCACCAAGGCTGCATTTGTTAGATCAAAAACACAGTAAAAATCGTAAAATATTATTACAATTTAAATAACCATTTTCTATGAGAATATATAGTAAAATATAATTTATTCCTGTGATCAAAGCTGAATTTTCAGCATCATTACTCCAGTCTTCAGTGTCACATGATCCTTCAGAAATCATTCTAATACGCTGATTTGCTGTTTAATTATTATCAATGATTTCTGAATGTTTTTCACAATAGTCAATAGTCAAATAAATTAATCCTTGGTGAGCATAAGGTGAGACATGTAAAAATTTTAATTATTTTAAACTTTTGACGGGCAGTGCATATGGACAAGTTCAGTTTATGTGAGCTCTAGATGACCTTACCATTCTCACACCCCTCTCCTGTCCAGCCCGGCTGACAAACACACTGACCCGTCAGTCTGTCACACTGACCGCTGTTCTGACACTCACATCTGTCCTGACAGTCTGACCCGAACCGACCCGCTGGGCATTCTGAGACCACAAACACACACACACACACACATATGCAAATATAAACATATGCATATTATCACAAAAAGAAATTATAGAACAGATATTGATTCTTGCTTCAAAATCTGATTGGAAGATCCATACTCCAAAAATATTTGTAGCAATAATTGCATATGTATTGCTGTTGATGCATTTTTTTCTTTGTGTTGTGACTTTAAACGTGATAAATCATCTGCGTAACACACATCGTGACTTTTTGCTTTGCACTGAGGCTAAATGAAGCTGATCAGTCACGTCTAGTAAGAGTTCACTGTGTCCATTTGCTCTTCTGAAACATGTGTAAACTTTCACGCATCATTATTATGAGGTGTGAGGAGAAGAAACCAAGATCTTCCATGTGACGAACGTGTCTGCAGTAACGTCTGACACACTGAGAGACCAGCGCGACACTAAATATATGATGTAATGCCTGGAAATCGCCAGCTATTTTCCTTCCCGACTTACAGTGACCAGTGGCGGTCAGCATATGAGATCCATTACATTCAACACATTGAGCTTTAGTGCTGTCGCAGATGATGCAAGTTCAAATCTGGCTTGCGACATACTGTATCCTGATCATTTCCAGTCCTATTTCCCAATGAGGCAAAAGGCCAAAAATAAAATGTAAAAACAAATCCAGAGCTTCCACACTGGCAATAATGGTTTCCTCTCCAGTAAATGTATTCGCTGCGGTCAGCTGTCTCGTCAGCACTTCCTAATGTCAATTAAAATAAAGTGGATAACATATTGCATTGAGTGTTTACTTGTATCAAATCTCAGACCACGAACAGACCGGCTGAATATTCCAGGTGTTTCCCTCGAAGTAAATGAAGTGTAAAGATCACAGTCACTCACCCAGTTGACAGGCCGATCCCGTCCAGCCGCTGGGACAGAAGCAGCGGCCGCTCACAGGGTCACACAAGCCCCCATTCTGACACAGACAGCTCTGAGAACAGCCCACCCCGAAGAAACCTGGAGAACATCCTGCAAAAACAGCAACCAAACACTTCAACTAGAACGCAGCAAAATCCCCAGAATTAAATCAACTCTGCTCAGATTACATATGGTCCCTCTCTATATAGAGTTAAAATAACTCTGAAGCAGAGTTAAAGTTAATGAGATAATATGCTTTTTGTGGAGTTGTTTATTCAGATCTTGAGAGATTTAATGTCTTTTATCTTCAGTTGATTTCATCTAAGGCTGTGGCTGGAAGTCGTTTGTAGTTATTGTGTTTCTCTTCAGTGATTATGCTTGTTAACAGCAGGTGTTCATCACTAATACTCAATCATAACTTAATTAATCACTTAATTATCTCATTAACTTTAACTCTGCTTCAGTGTTACTTTAAAACTATATAGAGAGGGACCATATGTAATCTGAGCAGAGTTGATTTAACTCTGGGGATTTTGCTGTGTACCCAATACCTAAACCAACTACCTTACTAACTATTAATAAGCAGTAATAGTTAATAGTTAGTTAATAGTGAGAATTTGACCCTAAACTAAAGTGTGACCATATTTACTTTATGCAAATACATTTTATATGTATTATTTATTACTTCTAGGTACATGGTTTCACATTTTGTTATTATTTAAGTGTATTGCCCAACCTAAATTTCTCTTTGGGTATTAATAAAGTTTCATGAATTATTTCATTCATTCATGTATACTGATGAAATGTTTGGGGGGTCAGCCATTTTTTTTTAAAGAAATTAATACTTTTATTCGGCATGGATGCATTAAATTGATCAAATGTGATGGTAAAGACATTTATAATTTTGCAAAATATTTCTATTATAAATAAATGCTGTTCTTTTAAATTTTCTATTCATCAAAGAATCCTGAAAAATATGTAAATATGTATCATGGTTAGCAGAACAACTGTTTTCAACACTGATAATAATCTGAAATGTTTCTTTCAAATCAGCAAATCATCATATTAGAATGATTTCTGAAGGATCATGTGACACTGAAGACTGGAGTAATGATGCTGAAAATTCAGCTTTGATCACAGGAATAAATTAGATTTTTAAATATTTTCAAATATAAAACAGTTCTTTTAAATTTTAATAATATTTTACGATATTGCTGTTTTTTCTGTCTTTTTGATCAAATAAATGCAGCCTTGGTGAGCAGAAGAGACTTCTTTCTAAACATTTAAAAAAGTTTAAAACGGTATTGTTTAAATATATTTAAATCACGACAACTCTCTGCATTTATTGATAAGCATAGAATGATTTTAGGCTTAGTCTTGATGGACACTGCCGAAAAATGCACATGAATTTGGTGAATAGAATTTGAGCTGCTGCAAGGAAAGTAGGAAGATCTACTGTAGGCAGGTGGTGCTGGGGAGGGAGGAGGGCTGGGAAAATTCCCATGGCATGCTGCACTGAGTTGACCCAGTTTAGGACGGAAATAAATTGGCCAAAAAGATCAGCTTTAAGCAATCAGCTGCTTGGAAGAGTTTCATGACTGAACTAACAGCATTGTACATGTACAGTGGCAAGACAAAGTATGTGAACCACTTGCAGAATCTGTGAAAATGGTAATAATTTTAATAAAATAAGAGGGATCATACAAAATGCATGTTATTTTTTATTTAGTACTGTCCTGAGTAAGATAATTTACATAAAAGATGTTTACATTTAGTTCACAAGACAAAACAATAGTTGAATTTACTAAAATAACTCCATTCATAAGTATGTGAACCCTTGATTCTCAATACTGTGTGTGGTTACCTGATGATCTACGACAGTTTTTTTGTTGTGTGATGGTTGTTCATGAGTCTCTTGTTTGTCCTGAGCAGTTAAACTGAGCTCTGTTCTTCAGAAAAATCCTCCAGGTCCTGCAGATTCTTCAGTTTTCAAGCATTTTTTGCATATTTGAACCCTTTCCAGCAGTGACTGAATGATTTTGAGATTTTGGTGAAAACTTTTGAATTCAAATATCAAGGTAAATTGTACTTAATTTTTTTTCCGGGAAACATGCAAGTATCTTCTGTTGCTTCCGAAGGGCAGTACTAAATGAAAAACAATGATATTTAAAGAAAATAAGAAAAATTGTGACTTCTTCATCCTGTTCAAAAGTTTTCACCCCCCGACTCTTAATGCATCGTGTTTCCTTCTGGAGCATCAGTGAATGTTTGAACCTTTTTTAATAGTTGAGTTTGAGTCCCTCAATTGTCCTCAGTGTGAAAAGACGGATCTTAAATTCATACAGCCACTGATTTTAAAGGGTTCAATTATGCAAAAATGCTTGAAAACTGAAGAATCTGCAGGACCTGGAGGATTTTTCTGAAGAACAGAGTTCAGTTTAACTGCTCAGAACAAACAAGAGACTCATGAACAACCATCAAAAAACAGTCGTGGATCCTCCAGGTAACCACACACAGTATTGAGAATCAATGGTTCACATACTTATGAATGGGGTTATTTTTATAAATTCAGCTATTGTTTTGTCTTGTGAACTAAATGTAAACATCTTTTATGTAAAATATCTTACTCAGGACAGTACTAAATAAAAAATAACATGCATTTTGTATGATCCCTCTTATTTTAATAAAATTATTACCATTTTCACAGATTCTGCAAGTGGTTCACATACTTTTTCTTGCCACTGTATAAAGTCAGCTAGTACAGCTTTTTAATGAATGAAGTGTCAGAATCTTACGCTGTGAGCAGGACTCTCCCGTCCACCCTGCGCTGCACTCGCACTGACCGCTTACAGCATCACAGCTGCTGTTATTGTGACAAACACACGTCTGAGAACAGCTCGCTCCATACAATCCAGCGGGACACGCTACAGACGAGACAGACACAAACATTACTCACGGGAAAACTGGGTCATTTTGTGAAAAAAAGAGCGACAGATGTGCTCATAAAAGAAAAAATATACAATCATGCGGGGTTTTCCACAGATGAGCAAGATAAAAATCCTCTTTTTGTTTATCAATTTCACAAGTGAAGTAGTTAGCCAATCATCACACATCTTTTACACACAGAAGTCTTAAAGGTACAGTAGCAAATCGTGAAGATAAAATGCTACAAAAGCTAAAAAATAAGCTCACTTTGGTTACAGTGTGGACCGATCCAGCCAGGCCGACAGGAACATTCACCATTGACATGATCACAGAGACCCCCGTTCATACACACACACTTCTGCTGACAATCCAGACCATAGAAACCCTGCGGACAAGCTGAACACACACACACACACACACACACACATGCATACAGTCAAAAATCTGATCATCAGTATCCCATAACGTGACTGATGTTGAGTGGAACAATCATACTGTACGTTTTTCACAGAACGTTCCAGTCCAGCCAATCTTACAGGTACAAGCCCCGCCCACATGGTCACATGATGCCTGGTTTTCACACTGGCAGCGATGCTTACAGTCCGGTCCAAATGAACCAGCAGGGCATTCTGGGACAGACGTATGACATAGATCACACCAGATACTTGAAAAAAACTGTAACATTTATAACATGGAATATAGAAGGACTGTCAAATCTAAAATAGTCCCACTCTACAAGGAAAAATTATTCATATTTATCATATCATGTATCATATCTATTATTATATATATCACTTTTATGAGCACATATGAATTTATAGGCTACATGGAATATCTGTACATTTATAAATGAATTTGTCAAAATGCAAAACCATTAAAATGAACAAGTCAAAAAGGTTTTAAAAATATGGATAAAATAATGTTGATAAAAATGTCATCTTTCAAATATCCATTTTATTTTTATTTAATTTAATTTTTTTATTTTTAGATTGCATGTTTTCCAGTTATTTTTTTATAAATATTGTAACATTTTATAACAGATATTAGGTATACATGGAAGATAAAAGTACTGTTAAATCTAAAATAAAACAATACATGTAGACATGTCACCACATATTTAATGTTAAACCATAATCAAATATTAAATACAGAAAATAATTAAAAATTTTGATATTGATAGGACACCGTAAACTGCATCCACAAACAATCGCATGTTTCTTTAGCACACTTTTATGTTGTTGTACATGCATGCGTGTGGTGAAAGTAATGTGTGTATATGTGACACTCACTCTGGTCACATCGAGGTCCAGTGAAACCCGCCTCACACTGACAGTGTCCGGTCTGAGCGTCACACCCTCCGTCACTGTTTCCACAGTCACACACACTCGCACAGTCCAGACCCCAGCGGCCCGCGTTACAGGCTACAACACACACACACCATCAAAATAATGACAAATAACTACATTTTATTTATTTTTTTATAATTACATAATAAAAAAACAGAGCATACCCTTCCTGCAGCTGTGCCCCGTCCAGCCGGAAGGACACGAGCAGCGGCCGGTCACAGGATGACAGCGTCCTCCATTATCACACGTACATCTGAGCTGACAGCCCACACCGAAACGGCCCGCGGGACACACTAAACACAGAGAGACTCAGAAACACCAGATACAGCAGAAACCTGTCTGTATTTGAGAAACAGATCATCCAGATTTACTCACTGTTCTGACACAATCTGCCGATGAATCCAGGAGCACAAACACACGTGCCATTACGCCGGTCACATCGGCCTCCGTTCTCACAAGCCGGACACGTTTCCCGACATCCAACACCCCAGCGACCCTCCGCACACTCTGATGCACAAACATACCGTGTGTTTGAACTTTATTTATGAACATGTTCATTTATAATTAAGATAATCACATCACTTGACACTTATATTATGTTCTGGGTCAGTTTGACCTGCAACACATTTTTGAGATGTCGGAAATAATGGAAATCATGAAATACATGTAATCATTATTATTATTACATTATTAATTATGTAATCATGAATTACATAATACAAGGGTTAAACAACATCATGCGAACACGCAGAATTTTCTTAAAGGATTATTTTATTTATGAGCCACTAATGCATAGTTATGTATTAGTAAAATACAGTAAGCTAAAGGTCTCGCTTACAGATGTAAAAACAATTTGACTCAAGATAAGCATGACATGTTGATGTCAGTGTGACAGTTTCACCTTTTTCACAACGTTTTCCGAACGTTCCAGCGGGACACATGCATTGGCCAGTGATCCTGTCACATGGGGCCCCTGAACAGTCACATGACTGAGAGCAGCCAATCCCAAATCTTCCATCAACACAATCTATCACAGAAATGACACACTAATCAAAGTCTTACATCACATTCAATTTCCACATTCAGGTTTATTGCAGTGTATGATTTAGCAACTTATGGCCTTATTGGCATACAGATATATTATACACTGTACCTATAATTTGACTTAACATACCTTGGTCACATTTGTCTCCTCTCTTTCCAGCTGGACACTGTGGTTGGCAGGCTCCAGTCACATGATCACAGGTCACTCCATCCGGACAGGAGCATTTCTTCTCACAGCCAGAGCCAAAGAAGCCTGATTCACACTCTACAAGGAAAAACAACCAATATTGATCAGATCAGATATCGGCATCTTTTTTCAAAACAAACATTTTTAACTATCCATTATTTTATTTTATTTTTTATTTTGGGTTGCATGTTTTCCAATTCTTTTCCTTGTATTTCTTTAAATCATTTCAATGCAAATTAAAAATATATTTAAAAAATATATTAAAATTATATTAAAATGCTGTTTTAACATANCGATTAAAAGCGCTTGCCGTTTTACTGCCTCTAGCGTTCATTTTTGTTGGAAACTGCAGTGATATGCATTGGTACCTAAAACATGACTTATCTTATAAAACATGTTAGTAATCTAATGTTAGCCACTTTACATGGATGCCTGCTCTAAAGTTAACCTAGATAAATGTGTGCTAATATTAGGCATATATCCAAGTGTTTGAGCGGAGTATGGAAGCTTAAATTAGTACCACACTTACTGCACAATGTTTAAATTAAATTCCATGTCCACACCATTAGAGTGCTTCTTTTTAAAATCCAGCTTCATTTATTGTTACCTTATTTTGTACAGTAAAGTTCTGGCAACCGCAGCTGCAGTTCCCCGCCCCGTAAATTTCATGTTTAATTGAATTTATGTTAATTAATTTAATTATTATTTTTTATTTTTTTATTAATTTATTTAATTTAAAAATATATTTTGGATTGCATGTTTTCTAGTTCATTTCCTTGTATATCATTAAAGCATTTCAATGCAAATTTTTCAATGCAAAGCATCAATAACACTTGTCAGACGGACCGTCTTTGCAGCTGTCTCCCCGGTAACCGGGCTTGCAGATGCAGGCTCCATGGCGACGGTTACACTCTACAGTGTTCTGCTGGACACACCGACACTCTTCAGAACAGCCTGGACCGAACATCCACTTAGGACACGCTGCATGAACACAAAAGAACCAAAGAGCACAAGTTGGAAGTTACTCATAAGGTATGTGTTAGTGTTAAATTTAATTCAAGCCATTAAATGCAACTGGACCCTGTTTTAATTACTCCACAAAGTGTAGTTTTAAAAGCAAAGTGTAGTTAAAATGGCAAATTAAGACTCACATAGGTGGCAGAACCTTCCGTACAGTCCCGGGTCACACAGACACGCCCCATAAGTTCGATGACACCGTCCATTATTAGCACAGTTACACTTCTTATTACAGACCTTCCCATAGAGACCCTTAGGACAACCTGAATTGAGTGCATCAGTAAACTATATAATCATGACAATGATATATTTGCATTTTGTCTGTTATATGATGTGAACTGACCGTCCTGACACTGCTCTCCACTGACCCCTGGTGGACAGCGGCAGCTCCCAGTGACCGGATTACACACACCGCCGTTCTTACACTTACAGCTCAATGAGCAATTCCTGCCGAACCAGCCCTCCGGACACGCTGGACAACAAACACACAGAAAGAAAGAAGTCATGACCTTTTAAAGACAGAAATGAACAGCGTCTAAAAGATTAAAATGTTCTATATTAATAATGCAATCTTAAAAATGATCAATAATAATTATGTTACTGTAAAAACTCACTTTTATTACAAACAATTCCTGTCCATCCGTCAGAACAGTCACAGCCATTCCTGTGTTTGTTACACACTCCTCCGTTAGCACAGTCCTCACATGACAGACTGCAGTCGAAGCCGAACGAGTCATTCAAACATACTGCGCACATCAGATGAAAAGGGAAATTGCATTTTGATATACGTATATTATCCTACAGTATATAAAATCACAGCAATGGTACTGAATCACTAGGTTTCTTACTGAATTTCTCAGTTAAGGTGTTCTCAGCGCGCAGTTCTCCCGTGTCGTCCTCATAGTCATCGTATCGCTCCAGGATCTGCTCATAGTCCTGCAGGATGGTGAGTTGAGGTCGGGGTTTCTTCACCGTCTGACCGCTGCTCAACGCCTCGACCGACTCCTCCAGCACTGACACACAAACACACATAAATGCTTTAAATGCTCCATATGTGGACCTAAATAACATTACATTGCACAAACTATACTTGAATTGTTGTAATTTGGGTGAAAAATCTTCCGTTTTGACTTAAAATCCTGAAAATTATCATCAAACTATCTATGTTAAAATATTTATCAGATGTCCAGGAATAAAGATCAAGTCATGCCATAACATCACAAAACGTCTTTTATAAGTCTTATTTAGAAACACACAAAATAAATCAGGAAAAAGTAATGCAAAACCATTTAAAAATAAATGCAATCATAATAAAATAAAATAAAATAATAAAAAAGCTGTGTTGATTATGCGTTTAAAGTGTGATTAAATATGGAAAAAATAATGTGTTCAAATTAGTAACACTTTCTAAGGCAAAACTGATGTGCAATTAATTTGATTAATTAATAGGAATATCATGTAATTAATAAATAAAATAAAATAAAATAAAATAAAATAAAATAAAATAAAATAAAACAAAAGCGGTGTCGATTTAGCATTTTAATTTGGTGCGATTAATTATGGAAAAAATAATGTGTTCAAATTATTAACGCTTTCTAAGCCAAAATTGATGTGCGATTCATTTGATTAATTAATAGGCACATCATGTAATTAATTAGATTAAATATAATATAATATAATATATAATTTAACAAATATATATTTTAAAACTAGAATGACTGTTTTCAAAGCATTTTAAATAATTTCTTCTTCAAAGCATTTCTTCTTTAAAATAATTCTAGGGGAGTTTTCTGTGTATTAGGTTATATTAATTACCTCACAATTCATTTATTGTTCTGAACTGTAAATGATTAAGAAAAGAACACAGGCTGACAGGCTGAGAACTCACATATACAGGAGCGTCTGTCTTCATCGAGGCGATACCCGCGTCTACAGGAACACAGGAAGGAGCCAGCGCTGTTCAGACACGTGTGATCACATCCTCCGTTGGCAGCCAGACACTCATCTATATCTATAATCAGTCAATTTAGTGAACATATTTCCGATATTTCCACACTTTAAGCACCATAGTGGATATCTGTAAAGTATGTATATACATACTTAAATCACTGGAAATCTCTGGAAATGTTTGAGCGTCATACCATCACAGCTGCATCCATCGGCGTTCAGATGATATCCAGCTGTACAGTAACACTCATAACCTCCAGGATAGTTTGTACAGTCATGTTCACAACATGAGCTGCCGTCGACACACTCGTTTATATCTGACAGACAGAACACACACCGTTACCTTACACGATTACCATACTTGTGCAGTAAAACAGGAAATGGCCATATCTAGTTTCCTGTACCGATACAGGTCTTGTGGTCGTCGTCCAGCTGGTATCCCTGGTTACAGCTGCACACGGGTCCACTGGTTGAATGTTCGCAGTGATGAGAACAACCGCCGTTATTATGATCACAGCTGTTTATGATCTCCATCTCGATACCTAACAGAGAGAAACACACAAATACAGACAAGACGTTGCTTGAAAGTCATGTGTCAATCTATCTATCTATCTATCTATCTTGTAATAGCAAATATGCTACATTATACTGTACATTTAGAATACAGTGGCTCTGAAATGCATATGTTGCATAGAAATAATAAAAAATTATTCCTATTATATATTTATAATAGTAAATTATTATCCTACATACATATTTATTAGCATATATATTACATATATTAAATAAATAAATAG
>RJVU01079719.1:297580-319673 GCA_003731715.1 Anabarilius grahami
TATATATATATATATATATATACATTTGCAAAAATGTAGTTGTATAATGTAGTATTTTTTGTTTCTGTCTTATTACAAATTTACATATATACAGTAAATATGTGAATATATAGTTAGCTACAGGAACATTACATATTTCATACCCATTCTATTCTACTATATTTTATATGTATTAAATTCTGTTCTGTACTATTCTATCCTATTATAAATATTTCATATCCATTCTATTCTCTATGCATTTGAGCCATTCTATTTTATTCTATTCATTAAAGAGCCAACCGAATCTGAAAGAGGCTACAAAGAGAAACAAATGATTTGATGGACTTTTTCTCATTTTTACCACATATGTGAGAGATGTGGCTTAGATCATACTCACGATAGCACTGCTTGCCATCAACACCCAGCTCATAGGCAGCAGGACACACACACATAAAAGATCCTCTAGTGTTACGGCAGCCGTGAGCGCAGTCCGCCTGGCCCGTCTGGCACTCGTCAATGTCTGACACATAACACATGCACACAAAGACACAACTTAGAATGATCACTGAGTGAAGACATGAATGTGACCAATGCAACGGTAATGTAATATCAGCTTTCTATTCTATGAGCATGAGACACAAACTCTACAATCTACACTTAATATAGGTTACCTTCACAGGTCTTGGCATCTTCAGCCAGCTGATATCCTGGACGACACTCACAGCGAGCCTGATCTCCATCCCTGCGGCACTCCTGAGAACAACCGGCGTTCTGCTCCGCACACGGATTCTCCACTGATGACAGGAGCAGATCGTGTTATTACCATCCATACAGTTATTAGGATGTTGAATCTCACAGAACCTGTAAGAAACTTGTCATATTTCACCCCAAAATCAAGAAAGACAAATTAAGGCAAGACACCCCAGGTGAAAAGAGTAAAAAATTAACTAATAGACTATCACCATAATTTCCCAATTGACTGATTACATTAAGAACTAAACACATTTTTTGAATTACAAGTTTTATGAAATATTATGTTTAAATATGAAAATGAGGCATTATCTAATTAAATATGCATTTGCATTTTAAAATTTGCATACATTTTTAGCACAGAAATCTGATCACTTTATAAAGCCAAAATTCTAAATTCTTGTTTCATTTTGTTGACATAATAGCAGATTTTCTCAGAGAGAAGTTTGAATATCTCTTTTTATCACTCCATAAATCAGAAAATACATTTTCACCAAGTTTTTAGGAATACAATTTTGTATAAAATATTATATGAATATATTATATGAACGAACCTCTGTAAAAACCTTCAGAAATATTTATTGTAATTGAAATCTACAGATGCAAATAGATAATGTGTACTAAAATAAACACTTAAAAGTGTATTTTGGATGTTTACTTTCCATGTTATGAAAAGCCAAATAGCCCAAAATCTCAATATTGGCCAGTGGTTTTGCTTGTAGTGTTTTGCCTAAAAAATTTTATTTTGCATAAATACAAATATATATTTTTTAAAGACAATTAAGCTCTATTTTCCATGCTGTAACAGCAAGACAATGCAAAATATATATTAGTTACATTGTATTTTAATAATTTGTAAGTGTTTATACATCATGGTATAGGCTTTGTTTGTTGTACCACCTTTGATTAATGCTGATTTAAATTAAAAAAAGAAAAAAGAAAAAATGATTTTAGTGAGAATATGAGAAGAAAATGTGCCTTTTGTCATAGAAAATTATCATTCATTTTTTGAGGTGAAATGTGACATGTTTGGTGAGATCATTTATCATATTTGTACAACGAATTTCACATCATCCTCATCCAGCTGCTCTGACCAACTCATCTCTCATATTTAGTGTGTTTAGCTTGTGTCTGTCCATCCAACAGCTGCAGTGAAACGATCTGTCCACAGCCAACAATTACACTTTTACAGAAACAGAATGGCAGAAATTATTCTGCAATCATGATCCTTCATCAGAGCAAGAGACGTCTGTGTTCAACTCAACATGACCTCAGAGACGGGTGAGAACGAGACATAAAGACATGTCCAGGCGGAAGTCACCAGTTTGTGATATTATGTCATCCAGTGAATCAAAGGGCAACTTCATCCCAAAGACCAAAATTATATTTTTACTAAATCTCCTTGAGCAGTTCTTGTGATTCTTTGGGAACTTCAAAGGATGAGAGCACTTGGATTCAAATACATTTGAACAATAAAACATTCAAAATAATGTTTTAAATGACTTGCACAGTTACACCTCCGGTTCATTCTCTGTCATTAAGACACTTATTAGTATGTTCAGGCACTTGGGAATAGAACTTTTCCTGCATTACATGTCAATGGTGTTTAACAAAAGCTTCACCAAACAGCTTCACCTGTTAATGACCTGTTAATCAAGCTCTTCAGAGATCTGTGTGTGAAGATTGTTCAAAACTATTAAAACAAACAAAAAAAAAATCTGTCATCATTTACTTACCATTACATTGATACAAACCTGTAGGACTTACTTTATTCATGAAATTCATGAAAAGCACCATAGATGGTTCATAAAAGTCTTCCATATGACTTTTGCGCTTCTCCTGAAGTCATACGATGACTTTGTTCTCACCAAAATTTCTTGCATAAAGTTGTTTTTAAGTACAAATATCCTCCCAATTCTATGAAATGGGGTTTGGCATCAATGATGTTAAACTTGGAGCATTTTCAGTGAGTAACAACTTAAAGGGGACATATCATGAAAATATGACTTTTTCCATGTTTAAGTGCTATAATCGTGTCCCTGGTGCATCTACCAACCCAGAAAACATGAAAAAGGACAACCCAGTAAATTTGTTTTGGTAAGCCTTTCTCTGCAAGCATGTGAAAAAACGAGGTGCTCAGATTTCTCTAGTGACGTGGGAAGGGGAACTTATTATACTGTAATATTACCACCCCTTAATCTGCATGTTTCCACCCATGGCGCCGCCATTTTGTTTTCGCAAGCGAAAACAGTGCCATGCCGTCATTTTACGCCGGACTGCTTCACAAACGAGGGTCAATTCAACGCTGGATTTGCACAAAAGTATAACATGACGGCACATGCTAGTCGATGAGTTGAATCAACTCCACAGCAACTACATACATTTATCCACTAACCATTCAGAAACGTCCAGTTTCATTCTAAAAGTTGTAACTTCTTCCTGAGTCTCTCCATCAGTGTCGACTCCGGTTTGAACAATGTAAGGCTGAACACCGTTACTGACAATCCTCATTTTGGCTGCGTGAGATTCTCCAGCTTTGTTGTTGTTGAGCAACCGAAGCGTGAGCTGTTAAAGCTCCGCCCTCTTCTGGAAAGGGGGCCGGGAGCAGCAGCTCATTTGCATTTAAAGGGACACACACAAAAATGGCGTGTTTTTGCTCACACCCAAATAGGGGCAAATTTGACAAGCTATAATAAATGATCTGTGGGGGATTTTGAGCTGAAACTTCACAGACACATTCTGGGGACACCAGAGACTTATATTACATCTTGTGAAAGGGGGCATAATAGGTCCCTTTTAAATTCTGTTCATTAAAAGCAATAGCATGGCTTCCCAAAACTTGTACTTGGTGTTTTTGTCCATTTTGGAGCTTTACAACCCCTAGTTATATGGAAAGAGATGCATGAAAACTTCTACTTTTGTATTTCATCGAAAAAAACAAAAACGTATGGGTTTTGAACATGACAAATAAATGCTTTTTAAAGGAATGCACATCTTATTCTTTTTTGTAACTGAGACAGATTCTATAATAACAAAATAGAATAAACTAAACACAAAATGGCACATTTTTATGTTGTATTTGATTGTAACACATTCAGTCTGTCTCCACCTGTGCACTTCTGCTTAAATCCCACTGTCAACAAGAGCTGAAAAACTGTGATCGTAAATGTGTCTTCAAGGTCAGAAATCTGTAATGCTCATGGGAAGGTCCAACATCAGTGTGGTCAGACTCACATTTGCAGTGTTTCCCGTCCGCATCGAGTCTGTAATCGGGTCGACAGCGGCACTGGAAATGACCCGCCGTCTTCTGGACGCAGAAATGCTCGCAGCCTCCGTTCCCAACGCCGCAGGAGTGGACGGCTGAAAACATGCAGACAGAGAGACAGGTGGAGACGCTTTGAGAAGACAACACTGGGCTGTGATTGTTCAATTTCAAGATCAAACAAGTCATAATAAAGGAAAGGCTCTTCGTTGAGTGTTTCAGTGTCCTGTCAGCATGACTCTATCAGTCCCCGATTCAACACGACTCTCAGAAACATCACTGACTCAACCAACTAAAACATGAATGAAGGAACTCCTTGAAAATCACTTTAAACTTCTCAATCAGCACACATACAGCAGACAGATTTGTGCCAGAAACACAATTTATGTGTCCTCAGTGTGTCAGATTATCTCTTTCATTCTCTCTTTCTTTCACTTTGTCTTTAGAGGACTAAAATACGTCAGTTAGATTAAAACGTTTTTCTCATGATAACATCTAAATGAACTTGTTTTATTCAAGACAATAAAATTAAATAAATTAAATAAAATGAAGGAATAATTCACAGAAAAATTAAAAAAATCTGACGTCAATTACCCTCAGGTTTCTTTAAAATATTTCTTTCAATAGATAGATAGAACGATAGTATGATAGATAGACAGACAGAACGATAGATAGACAGACAGACAGACAGACAGATAGATAGATAGATAGATAGATAGATAGATAGATAGATAGATAGATAGATAGATAGATAGATAGATAGATAGAACAATAGATAGAGCGATAGATAGAATGATAGAACAATAGATAGATAGACAGACAGACAGAACGATAGATAGATAGAACGATGGATGGATGAATGGATGGAACGATAGAACGATAGATAGAAAGATAGAACAATAGATAGAGAGACAGACAGACAGACAGACAGATAGATAGATAGATAGATAGATAGATAGATAGATAGATAGATAGATAGATAGATAGATAGATAGATAGAACGATGGATGGATGGATGGATGGAACGATAGAGCGATAGATAGAACAATAGAACAATAGAACAATAGATAGATAGACAGACAAAATGATAGATAGATAGAACGATGGATGGATGGATGATGGATGGATGGATGGAACGATAGATAGAATGATAGATAGAATGATAGAACAATAGATAGACAGACAGACAGATAGATAGATAGATAGATAGATAGAACGAAAGAACAATAGATAGATAGATAGAACAATAGATAGATAGATAGAACAAAAGAACAATAGATAGATAGAACGATAGAACGAAAGATAGAACGATAGATAGATAGATAGAACGATAGAGTGATAGATAGATAGAACGATAGATAGATAGAACGATAGATAGAACGATAGATAGAACGATAGATAGATAGAACGATAGATAGATAGAACGAAATAGCAATAGATAGATAGAATGATAGATAGATAGATAGAACGATAGATAGATAGATAGAACGAAAGAACGATAGATAGATAGAACGATAGATAGATAGAACGATAGAGCGATAGATAGATAGAACGATAGATAGATAGAACGAAAGAACGATAGATAGATAGAACGATAGAGCGATAGATAGATAGAACGAAAGAACGATAGATAGATAGAATGATAGATAGATAGAAAGATAGAGCGATAGATAGATAGAACGATAGAACGAACGATAGAACGATAGATAGATAGAACGATAGAACGATAGAACGAACAATAGATAGATAGAACGATAGAGCGATAGATAGATAGAACGATAGAACGAATAATAGATAGATAGAACGATAGAACGAACGATAGAACGATAGATAGATAGATAGATAGATAGAACGATAGAGCGATAGATAGATAGAACGATAGAACGAACGATAGATAGATAGAACGATAGATAGAACGATAGATAGAACGATAGATAGAACGAAATAACAATAGATAGATAGAACGATAGATAGATAGATAGATAGAACGATAGATAGATAGAACGATAGATAGATAGATAGAACGAAAGAACGATAGATAGATAGAACGATAGATAGATAGATAGAACGAAAGAACGATAGATAGATAGAACGATAGATAGATAGAACGATAGAGCGATAGATAGATAGAACGATAGANGATAGATAGATAGATAGATAGATAGATAGATAGATAGATAGATAGATAGGTTATGTCTAATTAAGCAGAAACAAATATATATGATTTTGAAACTGCAGGTTTTGTTTGGGTTGTTTGGCTGACAGCGTGTCTTACTGATGCAGGTGCGTCCGTCCACATGCAGTCGAGATCCAGCGTTACACTGGCAGTGATACGAACCCCTGGTGTTCACACACCTGTGCTGGCAGCCGCCGTTATGCACCTGGCATTCGTCAATATCTGCGGTGAACACAAAACACAATTTAATATTGTGTTATGAAACATTTATCAGATTCAGTTAGGTTCTGGTACCAGTACGGCTTTAATTCACCTCTGATTTATGCACACAATTGCAGCTGATCCAAATTCAAAACAGAATCTGCTGGCCTGGGAAAAAACGTCTGACATCATGAGTAAATAAATACCTAAACTCCTTTTGTATAAACTCAAGCTGTGAGATTACAAACAAACAGAGGGAAGTGGCCATTTGTTTTTATATGCTTGCCATGAAGATTAAGAGCTACAAACTACAAAAAAGAGAAAACAAGTACATTCATGGTTCACTGAAATGTAGGTTCTCTAACAGTTTTGTGGCTTTGAAAGCTGCGCTGCCCACCGAGATCAGAGCTAATAGAGTCACGGCCTGTTGAGAAAGACACTGTTACTGCACTGAGATCAGTGTTCAGACTGACACGCTCCACTGCCACAGCTACTACAGTGTCTTTCCCATGTCGCCTGACTTCATGAGTGTAAACTCCTTTAAATTACCAGAGAAATTGGTTCAGTAATGGTAACAGATGGTCATATACAGTAATATACAGGCAAAAGTTTGGAAACATTAAGGTTTTTTTAATGTTTTTGAAAGAAGACTCTTTATCTCACCAAGGCTGCATTTATATGGTCAAATATACAGTAAAAACAGTAAAAATTTGAAATATTATTACGATTTTATAGAACTGTTCACTATTTGAATATATTGTAAGATGTAATTTATTTCTGTGATGCAAAGTTGAATTTTCAGCATCATTACTCCAGTCTTCAGTGTCACATGATCCTTCAGAAATCATTCTAATATGAAACATTTCTTATTATTAATTAAACACAGTTGTTCTGCTTAATATTTTTGTGGAAACTGATTTTTATTTTTTTATTTTTTTCAGGATTCTTTGATGAAAAGAAAGATAAAAAACTGCATTTATTTTAAATAGAACATTTTATAAAATTTCATAAATTTCATAAATGTCCTTTTTTGATCAATTTAATGTGCCTTTGCTAAATAAAAATATTATTTTTTTAAAACTTACTAACCCCAAACTTTTGAATGGCAGTGTATGATTTTATGATTGATGATTAAATTCAGCTTTGCATCACAGGAATAAATTACATTTTAAAATATATTACAACCGAAACCAGTTCATTTAAATTGTAATAATATTTCACATTTTTACTGTTTTTACTGTATTTTTGCTCAAATAAATGCAGCCTTGGTGAGATTAAGAGACTACTTTCAAAAACATTAAAAAACCTTAATGTTTCCAAACTTTGACTGGCACTGTGTGTGTGTGTGTGTGTGTGTGTGTATATAAATATTTATTTATTTACATCTTTAATGTCATATATGTCTAAAAATTGAATTAGATGCTGTGATTCATCACTGATTTAACTATAATTTTATATACTGTATTTTTATTAATTGTATATTTATCTGTTCACATTTATTGTTGATATTCAAATTGTAAACATTTACATTTACATTTATGCATTTGGCAGATGCTTTTATCCAAAGCGACTTACATTGCATTATCCTATACATTTGTATCCGAGTATGTGCAATCCCTGGGATCGAACCCATGACCTTGGCATTGCTAGTGCCATGCTCTAACCACTGAGCTACAGGAAAGAGCTACATACTATGTTTAAATATATATATATATATATAGTGAAGAAGCTTCCCAACACTGTAAGTCACAGCTCAGAACAGTTCTAAAATAAATTTTTATGCCACATTCTTGCTGCTTGATTCAGAGTAAACAAACATGAACCATGAATCAAACACAACCAGTCGACTTTTGTTGATCTGACCATAAAGACCAGATTGGCAGGCGCTCCTGAGGGTGTCCTCTCCTGCTAAGAGGAAAAATCCTAAAAAATCACAACTGTCTAGATCCATACAATTCCCCTGCAGGTCTCTTTAGCGTGTGCGCTGCTTTCTCTGCAAACAAAACCTGAGAGACGTCGCCAACGCAAGCGCCACTGACTCCAAAATTAACAAATGAGGTTCGTGTTAGAGTGACCTTTGACCTATAATAAACTAATGACCAGCTTTGTGTTACTGTCACCTCATGACATCACCACAGGAGATGTTTTCATTGGCCAGTTTTCCATTAATAGCAGCAATCCTGTAATAGGAGCAAATGGAATGTACAATTTTCCTTCACAAAGATTCATGTGTGCATTTAATCCAAATCAGGGTTTGGACAAAACTTCTTTAGTAGAAGCTATTTAAATGTGGTAACAATCTTTTGATACACTTCACCAGCCGAGCTCAGTTTTGACTCTCATGGCACTCTAGGATAGCTGGCACTAAACAGTACATAAACTCGTCCGGTAATGGGAACCAGCCGGTTGTTCACCTACGTGGAATCTTAATTACCGACTGGGACGCCAGGAGGCCAAAATAATCACAGGCTTCCTGCAAAGCATGAAGTTGTTGTTTTTTTTTTACTGCAAATATATAAAAATAGGTTAAATAATACATAAACACTTTTTTTTTGCATTGTGAATATTAAGCACATTTTCAAATTTATTTTGTGAGTAATTATACATCAAGGTGGTATCAGTTATGCTGCCTTTAATTTGATTTAAATAAAATCTTTATGAAAATTTTTTTTTTTAATATTTTAATGAGAATCTGAGAGGAAAATATGGCTTTTAATTGTCATGAAAAAAAAAGTAAAAAAAACAAACATTCGTCCTTAAAATAGGATGTCTACACAAATCTGGATAAATTGATAATCACAATCTTTTTGTTTGAAACAGATCACGATTCTGAATAGACAAATACACAAAATTTACTAGAGGTTCTGACAAAATGTTAATTGCTGCAGTCTATTTAAAAATATTTATTAATTTAAAATAATTATTTAAAAAAAAAGGTTTGAATGAATGATTCAAAGATTGTTTCATTACTGGATGAATCAGTGCTTTTAAACAAAACTCATGAATGAATGTATGGAGCCCCGTTCATGACATGCAAGAAAAAAAAGTAAAGATTTACTAATTCATTCCCTCGATTTACTAAATCATGCTCACAATTTACTATTTTGTTCCCTTGACTTCCTAAATTGTGCGCACGATTTACTAAATCGTTCCCTCAATTTGCTAAAATGATGGCAACATTTACTATTTCGTTCCCTCGATTTGCTAAATTGTGCGCATGATTTACTATTTTGTTCCCTTGACTTACTAAATCATGCGCACAATTGACTAAATCGCTCACTTGATTTGCTAAAACATCGGCAAGATTTACTAATTCGTTCCCTCGATTTGCTAAATCATGCGCACAATTTACTATTTCATTCCCTCGATTTGCTAAATCATGCGCACAATTTACTATTTCATTCCCTCGATTTGCTAAATCATGCGCACAATTTACTATTTCATTCCCTTGACTTACTAAATCATGCGCACAATTGACTAAATCGCTCACTTGATTTGCTAAAACATCGGCAAGATTTACTAATTCGTTCCCTCGATTTGCTAAATCATGCGCACAATTTACTATTTCATTCCCTCGATTTGCTAAATCATGCGCACAATTTACTATTTCATTCCCTCGATTTGCTAAATCATGCGCACAATTTACTATTTCATTCCCTCGATTTGCTAAATCGAGCACAAGACTTACTAATTAATTCCCTCAATTTGCTAAATCGAGCACACTATTTACTAATTTGTTCCCTCAATTCGCTAAATCGTACGCACGACTTTCTAATTCGTTCCCTCAATTTGCTAAATCGTGCGCACAATTTATTATTCCATTCCCTAGATTTATAAATCATGCTCACGATTTAGCTTACATGACAACTGCTCTCTCTGGATCAGAACGCAGATCTGAATTTTTTGATAGACATAGCCGAATCAATGTCATTTAGGAATATGATCGTGCGGATGTTTGATTTGAGATCCCAATCTTTTACTGATTAATTGTGCAGCTCTAGTTTGAGACAAACTTGCAATCTCTTCTGAACCTCTAGAGGAGACATTGCAAAAGTCTCCATTTGCTCTCTTTGCTTAATTAATTTGTGATTTTCTTTCCAATGGTAAGAACTTCAAACAAACCTCAGACTAATTTGACTTCTTGAACAGTCTCTTTAATATTTAATTTCCCACTGATGTGGCATCTTTGAGCAAATCATCCCAGATTCTGGTTATAATATAAGCCTGGAAAGCACATGTGATGTTGCCAATTGCTATTGCAGTAGCCAAAACACAATATTCACCAATTTTTCTGATTACTCCAGCCCACTTAACTCCAATATCTGGCTTAGCTCTTCAAAGGTTAGTTCTGGTTCATCTGTCACTGGAATCAGGGTAACCCACACAGTAGTAATACTTGAAGTATGCGTGCTGATTGTGAGCCACTGATTCATACGTGTGCCAGAAAAGAAAAGCTGGCAGACGAGCACTGACTTTCCATCCACACTGCTGTTTGGTTTGGGTTTGAATTAAATTACCAAGAAATGTTTCCCCACATTGGTGAAAGCATTTGGTTTGGCTTCTATTGAATACTCTGGAACACTTAAATAGTGTTTATAGATGTACCTCGAGGCACGCTGAGTCAGTGGAGGAAGTTCCCGANTAGCCAAAACACAATATTCACCAATTTTTCTGATTACTTCAGCCCACTTAACTCCAATATCTGGCTTAGCTCTTCAAAGGTTAGTTCTGGTTCATCTGTCACTGGAATCAGGGTAACCCACACACAGTAGTAATACTTGAAGTATGCGTGCTGATTGTGAGCCACTGATTCATACGTGTGCCAGAAAAGAAAAGCTGGCAGACGAGCACTGACTTTCCATCCACACTGCTGTTTGGTTTGGGTTTGAATTAAATTACCAAGAAATGTTTCCCCACATTGGTGAAAGCATTTGGTTTGGCTTCTATTGAATACTCTGGAACACTTAAATAGTGTTTATAGATGTACCTCGAGGCACGCTGAGTCAGTGGAGGAAGTTCCCGACTGTGTTCTGCATTGCCTCTAAAATACTGGTGACAGATGACCTCATACTGTAAACAAGATATTCTAGTATAATGACATCTGTGAAAGACTGACATTTTAAACATGTAAATAATCACTGATGTCTGATAATCATTTTAGAGATCAAGCTTACGATTTACACCCGGGAGATGATAATAAAACAGGAGATCACCCTAGAAATGGCAAGACTCACAACACCTTAAAAATCTGAATTTGTTTGTATTTTATATTAATTTTATGTGTTTGAATTAAACAAAACTCAAACATAATATGTATATCAGTTTTGTTATTGTTAACTATAATTAAAATTATTAATTGAAATGATTCTGAAAAAACATATATTAGATAAAAAATTACAAAATTAGAAATTTAGTCCTCTTGGCAACTATTTTAAGTAAAATAAGTTTAAGTTGAAGAACTAAAATGACTCAAACTGATCTAAAAAAATATTATCTAAGAAATTAATAAATATTTCTAAACATATCGGAACACCTTTTCCATTATATTTCTTAAGATGAAGCGCTCTGCGAGTTTAAATGGACCAATAAAAGTTCTCACCTGGTATCTGGTATCCCATAATGAATCGGTTGTATCCATAGAAACAGCGTGGCCTATGGCAGTGTCTCATATGATGCCAATGGCCAGAATAATAGGCCACATCAACTGGATGAAAATTAACCCCAATACACATGAGACAAAACATTAACCAGCCTTTCATGATTTACAAGATATTTAATCATAAATATCTGATTGAAAAAGCAGCAAATGTCTCATGAAAGTTCAAGCAGTCTGAGAGCGAAGAACTGAAACACAAGGTTTTATTCCCTCCCTGCCTGTGAAATACCCTTCATCTGACACTCTCTCTCTCCTCCTTCTCCCTCAATTATTTCACATCCCTTTTGCACAAAGTTTATTATTTTAAGTGGAATTAATTCTGCTGTTCTCATTTTGTCTAACATGAGGTTATTAATAAGGATTGTCCGGCTTGATTCTGATTGATCAGTCGGTTTATTCTGTGGTCCAATATTTTCATGATCATCCTGTTCCTTTACAAAATTTAAAACGGGTTAATTACGGGATCATCTTAACACATAAACAATGTGTTGTCATATATACCTGCGCATGAAGCCTGCAGCCTGTATATTCTGGCATTCAAATGCATATAAACATATGTGAAGCAGGAACTGGTTTAATATGAAAGAGTTATAAGATCTAAACCATCTGTAGGATGAATACAAATATCAGAAACATCAGAAAGATGAATAAATCTTTAAGTGGCATGTCTGAGATGGATATGAAGAGCCAGAAAGAGAAACTATCTCCTGAGGCCAAACACATTACAGTAATAAACACACACGCACACACAGCGAAAGGCGTTTGTACAAGCAGAGAAACTGGGTTAAAGTTTGACCAAATTCCAGTGTATTTGATGATTTTCAAAGCCACGTGATTTAACCAGTGATTAGACTGTGGCATAAATTAACAGAATAAATGATAACATCTTCTGTTTGTCACATCCGCCCGCTGGAGTGCCCATGATTGCCACTAGAGGGCACTCCTTCCGTCTCCTTTGCTACCTCATCATGAACTCCATTTCCCATCAGCCATTGCCTGACTCATTATGTGTGATTATGTTCAGCTGTGTATGATTACCTTGTTTAGCTCTGCCTATACAAGCCCTCAATTTCCCCTCATTCATTGCGAAGTCTTGTTTGTGTTACAACTGCAATTCTGAGTGTTCATCATCCATCCATCCAACCATCATCCATCCATCCATCCATCCAACCATCATCCATCCATCCTCCATCCATCAAACCATGATCCATCCATCCATCCATCCAACCATCATCCATCATCCATTCATCCATTCATCCATCAATCATCCATCCATCATCCATCCATTCATTCATCCATCATCCATCCATCCAACCATCATCCATCCATCATTTATCCATCCATCCGATACAAGAGTACAAACCACATGTAATTAACAAATTTTTTTCAGGAAAATCTGACAATGGACATCAACCGAGAGGATCTTTGTACTTTGCACATCTGTCTTCTGCACAAACATTTGCTAAATAGGCTTATTATTATGCATCTTTTATAATAATAGTGAATGTCCTGCAATTTGGTAAAATCTGAGTTCTAGATTTCTGCTTGAGATTCCAAATTGGAATTCCGACTCCAAGTAACAATTTATTCCACTTTTCCAAACAGGAAATTGTAAATTCTGAATTTCATAGCTGAATGGAACAAACAGGAAATAAAGTTTGATTCCATTCTGATGTTCTAGAGCTGGAATGACAAGAACAGCTTTAGATAAAGCAGCTTTGCTCACAGAGGCTGTCTGTTTAAAAAGAATGAATTGCACAGAGAAACCGAGAAAGAACAGACAGGACTCACCTTGGCAGGTCTTGCCGTCCTCCTTGAGTTCCTGACCTGCGGGACACTTGCAGTAGAAACTGCCAATAGTGTTACAGCACAGAGCTTCACACCCTCCATTGGTCTCTTCACACTCGTTCACGTCTGACAGTGAGAGAGAGAGAGAACAAACACATTACAGTCTGAAATACAGACACAGATCGTTTACAGATTTGGACAATCGTCTCCATGTGCTTCCAGATGTTTACGATTTGGAGACATATGAACGCATTCATACAGATCAGTTATTAAACTTTTTATATAGAGAGATCAGATGCATAAAAGACTCAACTGCATAGGTCACCTGAGGTCTCAACAAGCGCTTATTAGTGGAAATTCATTGCCAAGCTAAAACATAATATCTTGTTTCCATGCACAGTCTTTCCATCTCAAAAACAACCTAACATAGTCAGAATAAAAAGAGATTTTGCCCATGACAGTCTGCTGCCAATGAGTAAATCATGTGTGTAATTAAAGACACGTTTAGCTGTTCTTCATTTTAACTGAATTTGACAATAATGTTTTTTTGATTATTTAGTTGAAGCTACTGAAAACTGGACCGCCGATTGAGTTTTCACTGGAAAGCGCTCATGAGAAACCCTTCACTTGGAGAGTTTTAGTTTCCATATCTTTCAACTTTATGAGCATATTGATGCTTGTAATGTCAGAAGGTTTGATGCATTTTGGGTATGAGAAAATACAAGTACTATACAGTTATTAAAGACAAAGATTCTCCTTCAAAATGTGGTCAAAAAAAGTAGTAAGAGCAGTTAGTGATTTCTCTCCATGTTCAACAAAACCGCTTCTTTTTTCCAGTGGACACAAATCATCTCAATGGGATGGTGAGAGATGTTTCGGCATTTAATTGGCACAATCACTGACCTCAAACCACTTTAAGTTCATCAAAAAAGGGGGAAAAAATTAAATAGCTGGAAAATTGTGTCCTTCAACAGGCCAAGCAGCCTCACAGCGAGAGGTTTCACCATTCGTTCAGGTTTCAACGCACATCCAGCTCTCACATTCAAACACATGGAGATGTTTATGAGAAAATCGGTTTGTCGGTTTCCCAAAACATTATTTCAATAAAATCCTCACCACAACAAATTGGTCCCTAAAGAGCCAAGCGATGTGTGCAAGAGGAGGGAATTAAACATAATGAATCAGTGAATGGAATTCCTGCCGGACGTGATCACACCATTACACGTGTAGACAACTTTGGAGGTTCATAAATCTGCTCAATATGTAATAGTTTGACATGCAAAGATAGAAAAACAATGCTTAGAATTCAAAATAGAAGTTAATGCATTATGGAAATAAAGACTAGGTTCAAACCACACCTCTAATATGAGAATATCAGTTCATGTTAACGATTGCCTTAACTAATGGCTAATGTTTACAACCAATATTGTAAAGTGTTAATGATGTTTAAGTCAATCCTGCAAAGCATAAATGATGTCCAATACTTTCCATTTTATTCAGAATAACATGAGTGACAGATTAGTAATTCATAATGTCAGCCTTCATACAGTCGTCTTCATCCAGACTGTAACATCAACAAGGAAATGGAGACGAACCACATTCCTTCACCGAGAGGTCATGACCCCTTTCATGACCCGATGCCAACCTGCTGGTCAAGGACATGAAAGAGACACCCTGGAGGAACAGCAGCCCTTTCTTCTGTCAGGGGATCCTGCGTTAGGCCACACGCGGGGTTTGAAGGGTGTACCCGGCGGTGTGCAGGGTCAGTGAGGTCAGGGGTCATGTCCACATAATGAAGTCTGGCAAGTATTAGGCGCACTGTGTAACTTACACTGACAATGAGCTAATCAATCCCAAAAAACTGAACATTTACTGAAACTAAAGTACAAAAACAGCTAATTTAGAAACTATCATAGCGTTTATCTCAGTATATTCACTTCATAATCATATGACTGACAACTTTTATACATCAAAATCTCATCCGTGGTTAACATTATTGCTACTAAAAGTGCGCTTTAGTATTTTTTCCATTCATTTTCTGAATAGAGATTTTTTAAAAGTCTTCGTTAAGTGTGTACCAAACCAAGCAGTTACGAGAGAAATCACAACACTACAAACTTTGATTAGAAGCAAAAAAAAAAAAAAAAAAAAAAAAAANAAAAAAAAGGAACAAGACTGTGAACTTAACGACTTTAATGAGGGAAAGAACTACAATCCCATGAAGCATTCTATATAAAACTACTCATTTACAAATGTTGATTATATATAAAAACAATGTATTTGAAGTTTATTGCAAAATATGCATATATATATTTATACAAACATTTAAGTATTTTGAGAGTGTAGGGAGATCGACTCGATTGCGTCATTTGCAATGCTTCATGGGTGTGGGCAGAGCTAAAGAGCTCTTTAGGCACTTGTTTTGGTGTAATTTTCTGTACAGCATCATGGGTAATGTAGTTTTTCACCAGAAATTCTGCTGTTAAACTCGATTATTTTAAAAAAAAAAATAAGCAAATACTACTTATTAACAACCTTGTAGCTCACAGTAGGACTGTCTTTAAAGGTTTATAAGTTATCCTTCAAAATCAGTTTCCCTATGGAGAAAATGAATGGAGTTTTTACTTCCGGAAGGCATCCGTTCCACTCTATTCCACATGTAAAGAGGTTAGCCAATCACAACATACATCAAGTACATATTAAATATACAAAATAGCCTATTTCTAAGGCTCAGAGAGGGTGAAAATGCTCATGAAAAACTAAACCATGACAAGAAATATTGACATTTTTAGTTACATTATTAATAAAGTGAATTTATTTTTCATTTATAATTTTTTTTAATTGCATTTTAACTGTAACTTGTCAATTCTCACATTCTGCATTTTCTTTGCATTACATTTAAATGTATTTCCTGTCAATTATACTTTTCTCTGTTGTATTTGAAATCCTTTATCAATTTTTTCCTTTCCTTTGCCCATTCATTTTTCAATAATTCTTTTAGTAACTAAACTAAATATGTCTGATTATTTCTTATGTATTTTCTTAATTACTTTTATTATGTAAAATTACCAAGGTATACCTGAAATGTGCTTAATAACCTTGCCTTATAAGCTTATTAAGCAACACAAGAGAAATGTGTTTCTTTCTGACCTCTAACCTCTGATTTTTCAAGAGGGTCGTCTGGTGCAGATAAACGTACAGATAAACATACTCATTCTGTTTAAATCCAATAACTGAACCATTGTTATTGTGAGAGACACGATTTTATCTTAGAAATTAAATTCCATCCTTCCATTCTTCTAGAGCATAACTTTCCGATGCAGTTTGTGTTGAGACAATGTGATGTTTAAATTTTGTTCTCGGTTTTGCACAATGCGATATATGTTGACAGAAAACTGTCTGGAATTTGTTGTCAGGGAGTCAATGATGTTGGCGGGTTCAGACACGGTTTCTTTGTGTTACAACACACAAAAAGAACACAGAGCTCTCACATCACAAACACAAAAAATGGATTTTCATCAAATTCTAACTCGAAAAACACATCAGTAATCTGTATGTTCATGTTTCATAGTTGAGAAGTGTGTTTCTAAGCAAAAAACATTACATTGAAGCCAAGCTGAAAGTGATCCACAAAAGAAAGGAAAGTCATACATACATTTGCAAAGTCTGCAGGAAAAGAATTCCTACGGAATGTTTCTGGTTCTGTAAGTTATAAATCTATTATCCCCGAACACACACAGATGTGCAGATATGCACAAATAACACACACATAAAACATGATATACGTTTTACAGCCCCTAACATCCACTGCTTGAGAAAATCTGTTCAACTTCTGGTCGGTGCCTTTGCCATATGTTCAGATCTATGTGAATCTAATGCACACAAACCACCTGTCAGAACTGCCAAATCGATGCCAAAAGTATATCATTTCTTCTCTATTCGTGTTTTCAAACATGCATAAACTTATAAACTGAAGATCAAACTACATCCAAATAAAAACTACGCAACAGGAAAAACACATTTATTTTTTAAATTCCATCAGACCACCAGCAATCGTTCAGAGCCTTTTATGTGTCGAACTGAGAGATTTGTGTGTTTGCATTCCAGACGTGCATTGGTGTGACTTCCTCTCAAAGTGTGTTTCTGTGTAGACGGGGGTCCGTACCGTAGCTTGGCACAGCTGTTGGATCCAGCTGTTGGTCCAGATAGCATCACCAGGGTCACCAACAACACAAAGATACAGCCGTCCAGCATATAAATACACTCATCAGGGAAGACAAAGGCATGAAGCTTCTGGCTATAAATCATCTCTGGAAAGGCAGGACTGTCTTCCATTTTTTAATGCATTTACAGTAGTGCTGTCAAATCGATTAATCGTGATTAATTACATAAACATAAAGGTTTGTGTTTACATATGTGTGTGTGTGTATATACATATATATATACAGGTCCTTCTCAAAAAATTAGCATATTGTGATAAAAGTTCATTATTTTACATAATGTAATGATAAAAATTAAACTTTCATATATTTTAGATTCATTGCACACCAACTGAAATATTTCAGGTCTTTTATTGTTTTAATACTGATGATTTTGGCATACAGCTCATGAAAACCCAAAATTCCTATCTCAAAAAATTAGCATATTTCATCCGACCAATAAAAGAAAAGTGTTTTTAATACAAAAAAAGTCAACCTTCAAATAATTATGTTCAGTTATGCACTCAATACTTGGTCGGGAATCCTTTTGCAGAAATGACTGCTTCAATGCGGCGTGGCATGGAGGCAATCAGCCTGTGGCACTGCTGAGGTGTTATGGAGGCCCAGGATGCTTCGATAGCGGCCTTAAGCTCACCCAGAGTGTTGGGTCTTGCGTCTCTCAACTTTCTCTTCACAATATCCCACAGATTCTCTATGGGGTTCAGGTCAGGAGAGTTGGCAGGCCAATTGAGCACAGTAATACCATGGTCAGTAAACCATTTACCAGTGGTTTTGGCACTGTGAGCAGGTGCCAGGTCGTGCTGAAAAACGAAATCTTCATCTCCATAAAGCTTTTCAGCAGATGGAAGCATGAAGTGCTCCAAAATCTCCTGATAGCTAGCTGCATTGACCCTGCCCTTGATAAAACACAGTGGACCAACACCAGCAGCTGACATGGCACCCCACACCATCACTGACTGTGGGAACTTGACACTGGACTTCAGGCATTTTGGCATTTCCTTCTCCCCAGTCTTCCTCCAGACTCTGACACCTTGATTTCCGAATGACTTTGGACCACTGAGCAACAGTCCAGTGCTGCTTCTCTGTAGCCCAGGTCAGGCGCTTCTGCCGCTGTTTCTGGTTCAAAAGTGGCTTGACCTGGGGAATGCGGCACCTGTAGCCCATTTCCTGCACACGCCTGTGCACGGTGGCTCTGGATGTTTCTACTCCAGTGCTTCCGCAGGTCCCCCAAGGTCTGGAATCGGTCCTTCTCCACAATCTTCCTCAGGGTCCGGTCACCTCTTCTCGTTGTGCAGCGTTTTTTGCCACACTTTTTCCTTCCCACAGACTTCCCACTGAGGTGCCTTGATACAGCACTCTGGGAACAGCCTATTCGTTCAGAAATTTCTTTCTGTGTCTTACCCTCTCGCTTGAGGGTGTCAATGATGGCCTTCTGGACAGCAGTCAGGTCGGCAGTCTTACCCATGATTGCGGTTTTGAGTAATGAACCAGGCTGGGAGTTTTTAAAAGCCTCAGGAATCTTTTGCAGGTGTTTAGAGTTAATTAGTTGATTCAGATGATTAGGTTAATAGCTTGTTTAGAGAACCTTTTCGTGATATGCTAATTTGTTGAGATTTTGGGTTTTCATGAGCTGTATGCCAAAATCATCAGTATTAAAACAATAAAAGACCTGAAATATTTCAGTTGGTGTGCAATGAATCTAAAATATATGAAAGTTTAATTTTTATCATTACATGATAAAAATAATGAACTTTTATCACAATATGCTAATTTTTTTAGAAGGACCTGTATATATACACTGCTCAAAAAAAATTAAAGGAACACTTTTTAATCAGAGAATAGCATCAAGTCAGTTAAACTCCTGGGATATTGATCTGGTCAGTTAAGCAGCAAAGGGGGTTGTTAATCAGTTTCAGCTGCTTTGGTGTTAATGAAATTAACAACAAGTGCACTAGATGGGCAACAATGAGACGACCCCCAAAACAGGAATGGCATGAGGCGATACCTGGACCTTACAGAGGTTGCACAGGCAGTCCAACTCCTCCAGGATGACACATCAATACGTGCCATTGCCAGAGGGTTTGCTATGTCTCCCAGCACAGTCTCAAGTGCATGGAGGAGATTCCAGGAGACAGGCAGTTACTCTAGGAGAGCTGGACAGGGCCGTAGAAGGTCCTTAACCTATCAGCAGGACCGATATCTGCTTCTTTGTGCAAAGAAGAACAAGATGAGCACTGCCAGAGCCCTACAAAATGACCTCCGGCAGGCCACTGGAGTGAATGTCTCTGACCAAACAATCAGAAACAGACTTCATGAGGGTGGCCTGAGGGCCCAACGTCCTCTAGTGGCCCCTGTGCTCACTGCCCGGCACCGTGGAGCTCGATTGGCATTTGCCTTTGAACACCAGAATTGGCAGATCTGCCACTGAAACCGTGTGCTTTTCACAGATGAGAGCAGGTTCACCTTGAGCACATGTGACAGACGTGAAAGGCGAGATAAAGTCAGAATTGCGAGATAAAAAGCAGCAATTATAAATTTTTTTACTTTTTATTCAGTGACGGAAACAAGATTCCTGCCCAAGGCATGTGCAAAATAAAGGGGAGAGGCCTGGTTGAGTTAGGGGTGGGGCATTATGGTATGGGGCGGGACATTTCCCAAACACGCTCGAAGCACTTGACCAATCACAACACACTGCTCCAGCCGACCAATCGGAGCACATTGTGCTTTTCAGAATGAGGGGCTTCACAGAGACAGGAACTAAACAGAGCGTTACTGGCAGACTGGGAAGAGAGGAGCTGCAACAATGGAGAATATGAGGAAAATAATGAACATTCAAGCATGAAAACCTGTTCTAGTAGAGCCAAAAACAACATCAATCATCATTGACACTGTAGCTACTGTGCACCGGAGAGTACACACTGCCCCCTGCTGCCTACATAGTGCACTTAAAAGAAGCCAGCAGACAAAGAGAGTCACAGTGCAAGACTTATGAAATACTGCAGCCACACATAATCCATAACAACTGTCACTGTCATAACCAACCTCTCCAAACAAACCTATCTACCACATCTGTTCACTGCATGAATAAGAGGGAGTCTCACTTATCTAATGTTCATTTTAAGATGGATCTCTTAAGACAAAGCAAGTCAAAATTGTATAAACACCATGTAACTGAAGCGTACAGTCCAACGGCACATTTAAAAACCATGCAAAGGCTTTCTAACATGAGTTATGGGACGATATACAGCTGTTTTCTTCACCTATAGAGCAGATTGGGAAAACGAGCCTCTGAATGCATTCAAAACAACAGCCGGAGTTCACCGTGCATGCATTACTTTTGATTCAGCTCCTTCTGATAACAACAACAAAACATATTCATGGTATTCAGATATCAAAGCATAACTTTCCATTTTTAACTAATAACAGATCGGGGCAGACGGCCTCCAGCGCAGACCGCAGAGAACGAATAAACGAGAGCATCTCTGCTCTCTCGACCACATAAAACTCAACTCCTGCTGTGAATCTATAGCAGAGACTTTTACAGCTAATCATTTGTGTTTATCCTCAAACATCTGCAGCTGCTCGCTGAGACTTTTAAATAAATGCATGTGGTTGTGTAAATGAATCTATAGTTGATAGTGTCATTTGATTTGTGGTACAAGCACACGGAATCTCGCAAACTTGTAAAGCGTTGGCCAAGTATTCGTGTCTGTGTACTTGTATAAAAGATATTTCTGGTTTTAATGTGACCACATCTGTACACAGACACACAGACACACACACACACACACACACACATGCATGACCAACATCTGACAGGCAGCCGTGCATGTAGAACCAACTATTATCAACTTTATGATGCTTTAATTAAAAGCTTTTTTCAGCAGTTCTGCTTTAGCAGGCTGTGGGTGAAATGAGGGGTTACTACACTCTAAAAAATGCTGGGTTAAAAACAACCCAAGTTGGGTTGAAAATGGACAAACCAAGCGATTGGGTTGTTTTGACCCAGCAGTTGGGTTAAATGTTTGCCCAACCTGCTGGGTAGTTTTATTTAACCCAAC
>RJVU01079719.1:337355-362877 GCA_003731715.1 Anabarilius grahami
TACAAAATCAAAATGAAAACTGAAAATATAAAAATAAAAGCTCATTCAAAATATTAATAATACTACAATAGTATATAAATAATACCAAAATAACACTGAAGTACATGAGCTAACATGTTAACGCATGAAATGACACCACCACCATAACACGTTGATATGTAAATTGCGGTTGTCATATTATAATGTGGAAATGATATATCAAATATTAAACCTTTTTATTTTCAAAAAAGCAAAAACCAGTTGTTCAAAGTCATTGTCATCCTGCATACAAAATTATCATGCATACATAAAAAATGAAAAACGTACAATCTAAAGATTGCGAAAAAGGGATCTAATGAGCCCAAAGCAAATAACACAAGTTAGGATCAAAACATTGATCAGAATTAGCATTTCCATTGTCAATATCTTAATATGAATAAACCTTTGGCAAAGTACAAGTGCATAATATTACATAATATAAGCATGTGAGGAGAAATCCCAGCAGACCAACATGCTAGTTGTATCATTATTTAAAATATATTTACAATGTGCTGGAACTCATGTTCATCAAGGCAAAAAACATTGAAACACTGAAATACCTTCAGCCCGAGTCTGATAAATGAAATCCACATGGATAGACGAGCTGATGTGAGCGATTAGCTGATCTTCACTCACCTTAAATGAACTAATTCAAGGACACATTCCCTCTCAAAACATCTGAAAGAGTAGGTCATGAAACAGCATTTCTGCCTCAGGGATGGACACTTAACTGTGTTTGTAACAACAGGCATTGTTGGTCATGAGGACAGACCACCCAGGACATTAGATATGCACATTCCTGGCCCTCGTTCAGGACATTCCCGTCTACAGCAACAAAGACCTGCTTCCATTCACTCCTTATAGCTGCTATTACATCGGTGGTCAGTTCTGTTTCGAATCACCTTGTCAGCATTCAAAATAACTGGCCACTTTCTGCTCCTGACTTTTGCTCCCTATTGAAAAGAAGAGGACTTTCGAGTGCACGTTTTGTTAAAGTGGACGGAAGTCTCGTGAAGCACGCTTCAAGCACCAAGGGCACTTCTACAATCAAAAGTCATTGAGTCAATTGGTATACTTGAGAAACAAAGAAGTAAACAGGGTTAGCGTACCCCAAAAGACCCCACTTGTAAACAGCTTCGGAATTAAGTTTTGCACACACTTAGACTAGAATGAGAAACAGAATTTCTTTGTCTTCCCGCTTCCCAAATTAAACCAAAGCAATTCTCCGAAAGCAGCTTTGATGTGTGTTATTTTATGGGTTCCAGTTCTGCAAAGTGATGAAAATCTCAAAAAGCCTCAATAAAGTTTCATCTGGTGGGTTGCACACAATCAGGTCAATTATAAAATGCAATTATCCATAATTGTGCATTCTTTGGATAGCAAAATTAGTTATCTTATTACCTATTAAAAGAGAGGAGAAATTACACCCCTTTTGTTGTCGAAGCCAAAGATCATGTGTCCAATCAAACGCTACAGTATTTTGGCGGAATTTCATTATCACTTTGTAGAAGTTATTCAGATGCCGACATTGACGGGTTGCGTGACATGCACTCATCCTTGACAAGCATGCAGACTACTTTAAACACATCAAGAATAAACAATGTGGTTTGTATGCTGACCACAGTTTGTTTTACGCAGTGAATTATCGGCTCCCAAGAGCATCAAACCATCAAAATTCAACTGGCATTTCGAAACCAGACACTCAAACTATAAATACTGTAAAACACGCATTTACTGCTGTTTATGTTGTACTAAGTTGTTAATTTTCCTACTCAGCCAATGTCAGGTTAATCATTTTGCATATTGTTGTGTCTGTGCAGTTCATGGTCATTTTAACAAATTTCAGTGTTTGATTTTAAAGGCATCTGTGTTTACTTTTGTACAATAAACAATTTTCAGACTGTATTGGGCCACCACAATGTAAAATCTTTATTACACTTCAATAAAAACTGGTTCCCAAACATTTGAGAAAACAATAGTTTCATTCCAGGACGCTCATGAGAAGAAGTGTGCAGTAGACCAATGGCTCTCACTAAAGGGGCGAGATGGCTTAAAATGATTTTTAAAAAGAATAAATATGCTTTAAAATTAGCTAAAACAGCAGAAAAAAGGGAGTAAATGTACGTCGTTTTTCTTATTTTAATTTGTTCCCTCAACAACTGCTGTTTTTTATTTAAGAACTAGGTTTTCACAGCCTTGGAAAACCTGGATATATCAAGGAATTTTAAAAGCATGATTTCTAGACCTGGAAAATGTAATAAACTTTAATAAAAGTAAACGTTTCTAGTTATGTCATGCTCAACAATGTTTTATTGGGTAGACATTGCTTAAAATTGAACAACTATAAAAGTTGTAAATGCGTTGGTAGTAAAAAGTGTAAAACCTAAAGAACATTCACTTATTGAAACTTAAATGTAGTTATTTTAATTATTTATAATTATTTGATTTACTTATTTTCAATAAATATTGTCATAAATATAATTACTAATATTTATACAAATATTTAAATTAAACTAATTTGAATGACCACTTCTAGNGGTTGCAAGGCAAATTCTAGATAAGTGGTTTTCAAATGAGGCCAGGACCCAGGGTAGTTAAATCCTGCTGGGGATGGTTAGGGATCAACAAACTTCCAAGGGGACCTCAAGATAGTTTAAAATAATTTTAAATAAGACAAAACAAGCTTTAAAATAAGCCAAAGCAGATAAAATCAAGATCAAAATCAACTGGCATCATATTTCTTATTTTAATTTGTTATCTCGGAAACTTAATTTTAAGAATGTGGAGAATTCTAGACCTGGAGAAGTCATGGAAATGTATATAATGAATATGAATTTCTCTCGCTATGTCAAATTCTAAAATATTTTATCAGGTGGAAACTATTTTTGCAAGTCAAAATATTTAAAAAAATTACAAATGGCTAGAAAATTGTAAATGTAAATTTCTTGGTAATAAAAAAGTGTAAACCCTGAAGAATATTCTGTTATTAAAACCTTTTGGAATTATGGAATTTATTTATTTTAATTCATTTTTTAAAATCATTTTAATTTATTTATGTATTTATTTTATTTATAATTATTTTATTTACTTATTTTAAATAAATATTGTTGTAAATATAATTTATAATATTTCTATAAATATTCATATATTTAATTAAACTCATTTAAATCGCCACTTACTTTCAGTAAATAAAAAGATTTGAAAATGGCCAGCTTTCAGTCAAACTATCAGAAATATCTTTGAGACCTTCAAATACCGTCTTGGACGATCGGGGGCCTCGGAGTCAAAAAGATAACTCTAACCCTAACTGCTACATTAGACTAATTAGCATTTAAGTGAGGAAAAGCCATCACTGCATCCTTCCTTTTGTCAAAACAGATCACTGAATGATGGCAACACCTCGGAGATGACCTTTCAACTCCTCAACCAGACCCAAACTGCCACACGCTTTACTGCCACTACAAATCTAACAGCCTCTGGATTGTCCATCCCAGCTGGCCAGTGAATCACGCTGAACAAAAAGGTTGTGAAGACAGACGCTCTGAACGTGTGCCAGTCAGACGGCGGGATTTCTGGTGTGAGCATCAACTCATGTTTTGTCCATGTTCAGCGGCTCAGAAAAAGGAGTGATTAGTTTGTCCCATTTCTTAAAGTGCTTCCAGGTCTCAAGTTGCAGAGATAAAAGCCAAGCGTGCAGTTTAAAGACGACAGAAGAGGAAAAGACGTTAAGCGGTGTACAGGAATGCATGCTGAGCGTGTTTAAAAACAAACCAAAGCTGGATCAGCGACGAGGCCTAAATCTTGCAGGTATAATGAGTAGTTTCACCTTCTCAGACAGACAAAGAGGTCTTTGAGGATTGTGTTGGCTCTAGTAATGAAACCCCGGAGAAAATCACAACTTGCGGGATAAACTGTTATGCAACTGTCAGTCATTCTGGCATGAGACCACTCGAGCCGCCACGAGTCCGGCATGAAAACGTTCAGCGGACGTTAACTTGATTAACTTGATTTTAGAGAGGGATTTAGTTTAGGGGGTTTTGGGTACAAGGAACTGTTGTGACCGAATGTGACCCTGTCTCAAAACCACTTCTGGGAACTGTAGAGTCCTGCTTAATTCTCCATCCAAAAGAGAACAACAGACTCAATGGACCTTAGTCAGGACAGACGCCAGGTTTGATTTGACAATGAAAACGAGGATTATCAGGTCGACAAAACATTGAAAATGTCATGCACAAAACTCTTTTAGACAATACAAGCTATTGAACGGACTGTACTTCTGCCTCTCACAACCTCATATTCATGCGTGTCAAATTAAATAGTCAAGTCCTCTTTATTTATATAGTGCTTGCAATACAGTTTCAAACAGTAATAATAAACAGGAAAATAACAATCAATGATGCAAACTTCATCAAATATAAGGAAAAAGACATTTTTGAAGCTCTTCAACGAGCGCATACACAGATACACACGGGAGCGTTTGAAAGCAGGCATCTGTCAGCAAGTCCCAAATATATCTGCCGATAGATGCCTACTTTCAAACTATTGTGTGTATCTGTCAAAGATGTCTATTTACAATGTTTTTGAAGCATTAATCATTGTAGCCAATCACAGACATATCTGTTGAGCATATGAACACAATGGCCAATCAGAGGTGTTTAAGAATCTGCTCAAAAGCGCTTAAAATGCTAAGGTTTTGCTCTCTTCCGATAGTGTCAGTGCAGTCAAATCGATAATATATGGTGTCTAGCCTCACTTGAGGCGCTGATATACTTCAAGCAAAGTATGATTTTACTTCGAACTAAATCAGGCCAAAACAAAGTCAGTTTGGAGTTTGATTGGGGAGTTCGAATTATCTTGCCAAAGCAAACTTTATGGAAAATTTTGGATCCGTCTGGTAAACACTTTTCGAAAAACCATTGGTCCGTGGTGATGATGTAATAGGTAGGTGTGGCTCTGAGGCTCCGCCTTCTTTGATGTGGAAATTGTCATTTCTTATGTTCAGTCCATCAAGGTCAGACGTAAGTAAAAACATGAACACACTGGAGAGCTGCTTTATAGTAGAAATTGAAGTTGTAATTCTAATTGAACGCAACACTAGCTGTGTTTCCATTACTGTTCAAATTGCGCAAATTGAAATTGCGAATTGAAAATACGCCCAGTGGATATGACAAATTTGCAAAAACTCCCAAATGTCGCAAAAAATGTTTTTACGCTCGCATGAGGTGGTTTTTCAGGCAATTCAAAAAAGGAATGTTTCGCAAAACTGCAATGGAAACGTTTCGCGTTTACAGGTCACATGCCGTACGTAAAAGTCGATCAGTCTTTAAAGATGGAGCGGTATGTTTGGACAGAAGATGAGACCTTTATTTCAGAGAATTACGGGAATACTGGATTCTAAACAACAAATAAATGCCACAAATCAAGACCTTGAAGCAGATATGAGTGAGAAACACCCAGAAACACCTCACACGTGGCCGTTTCCAAGTATAAGGGTCTTTCCTTGCCATTAATGCTTGGATAACACACCTACATCTCCTTCAATTAAAAATAATGGCTAGTGCAGTGGCTGTGATATACTTAAACCTACTAACATACGTTCCCATGATTTTTGGAATGACTAATCGCGAGAGGAAAAAAATTATGTTTTAGTTGCATAACATCGGTTAATGGAAACTATGTCATTTCGCAATGGTTTTTTATTGACATTTAGAAAATATCGCAAAAAGTATTGTGCAAATCTGTAATGGAAACCTGGCTACTGACTATTTCATGTGTAATACTGTAAAGCTGCTTGCTTTAAAGCTAATTTTTGAATCACGTACTATATAAATAAACATAACGTAACTTGACTGGAGTGCCGAGTTGCAGAGCTTGTGCAGACATATCCACGTCTTTATGATCAGATGCATATTAACATCTTCATCAAAACACCTGTCCCGAATGTTCATTAACAGTATACCGCTGCAAAGGAATTTATAACTGCTTTTTACCCCTAAGTGAAGAATGAAAAATAACTTTGTTGTGAGTAGATCAGGGCCTTAAGTGTCCACAGCTATAGGCTACTCTTCATCAGGGTATGCAGACTATGACAGTCCTATAAAATCCTATCAAAGGATTCCCATCTGATCCATTTAGACACATAAAAGACAAACCAGTCTCTCGCTGCCAAACTATTAGAAGAGCTCTCTTGTTACCAGAACAATGAAAATTACGAGACCCCACCCAGAGCAGACAGCAGACGGGATGAGCTGCTGAAATCCAATTACTGACTAGGTCTTCTGGCTTTAGAAAGTAAAACAAATTCAGACAAAGTGAGATCAGTGCTTTGTTGCTGAGGCCAGCATGACTATTACAGTTGTTTGAACAAACCTCCAACACCAAGTGTTAAAATGTGGTGTGTAATTTGTACCGCACCATTTGAACTACATGATGATACCTCAAATCATGCGGTTTGAGGACATTTCTGGGCAAATTTCACCATAATATATTGACTCTACTTAAATCCATAAAACACAGAATCCACAGCCAAGAGGATTAGAGCAAATCTTGACACTAATTTCCTAATTCCATTGTGCTTTTGTTAGAGTTATAAAAGGGAACAATGGAGAGCATGACTAGTTCCTTCACGTGGTTTAACAGCTACAAACATTCAGAAAGATACATAGACCTTCATGTTAGAGTTCAAGCATTCTCTAATCTATTTTACACCACTGTAAAATTAATTACCTGGGGCCTAAAACTCTAAATCACTATGACCAACTCCACCTGTTATTCTACCAACATCACTTGACCTTTCAAAATCTCTATAGCTGCATACTCAGGAAGGCCTCAAATAATCATCATAAATATGGATTTCTGTCATTGATGTTCACAGGCACATGCTTCAGTAAATACTGTGATTCATCACATGACATTTAAAGGAGACTTACGATACATGCATCCAGCCTCCCCGTTGAGCTGTGACCATCCTGAGCAGCACTTGTAAACCGTCTGGTATTCCTGTCGATACACTTGTCTATATGCAGTGTAGTAAGCCGTTCTGTGGAGAAAAAGAGAAATGAAGAAAACTTTAGCATCTTTATTGTTCTATATTGTCACACACTCTCCTAGAGACCTTGTTTTATATTGTCTAACACACACACTCTCCTACTGTTAAAATGACTTTCTGTCAGACAGACAGACTGGATGGTACAATGAACTGTACAAAACACACTTTAAGAATATTTAAAGGGGTCCTTGATTATGATTTTTAAAATTAGTTAGTGTGTAATGTTGCGACGCTCAAAGTTCAATGCAAAGGGAGATATTTTCTTTTAAAGAAATGACTACAACAAACGGCTTCTAGGGACTACAACGAGCTTCTTCCCGGGTTGGTGACATCACAAACCCCAAAATTTACATAAACCCCGCCCCCGAGAACACACAACAAAGGGGGTGAGGTCATGTTGAGCTGCTTTAGAGAAGAGGAAGAGTTGTTGTAGTAGAGTGTTGTTTACGCCGGACTGCTTCACAAACGAGGGTCAATTCAACACTGGATTTGCACAAAAGATTAACATGACGGCACATGCTAGTCGATGAGTTGAATCAACTCCACAGCAACTACATAAATTTATCCACTAACCATTCAGAAACCTCTAAAAGTTGTAACTTCTTCCCGAGTCTCTCCATCAGTGTCGACTCCGGTTTGAACAATGTAAGGCTGAACACCGTTACTGACAATCCTCATTTTGGCTGCGTGAGATTCTCCAGCTTTGTTGTTGTTGAGCAACCGAAGCGCAAGCTGTTAAAGCTCCGCCCTCTTCTGGAAAGGGGGCCGGGAGCAGCAGCTCATTTGCATTTAAAGGGACACACACAAAAATGCCGTGTTTTTGCTCACACCCAAATAGGGGCAAATTTGACAAGATATAATAAATGATCTGTGGGAGATTTTGAGCTGAAACTTCACACACATTCTGGGGACACCAGAGACTTTTATTACATCTTGGTAAAAAAGTCAATAAACACTATATATACACATATGTAAACAAAATGCATATCTTAGATTGCACACCATATGTAACTGGAACAGCGGCAATCATCTTCAAGCACAAAAAAATGTAAATTGAAGAGCACAAAAGTATTTGTTGTACAATATATGCACCATAAAAGAAACCAGTCTATCATTTAAAAAAAATATATAAGAAAAGAAAATTAAGACTATGCATGTTTTTTTATTTTAACACACAGGTAAAGATTAAGACCCATAAACATTCTTTATGAGTATACGCGTTCTGTTGGCCTGTCATCAGCCACTTTTAGTGTTTATCTGCGTTCTCTCTGAGCTAATAAAGGCCTTTCGGTGTGTCTTTGTGGTTAGTCAGTGAATGAGAGAGGTCATGACTAATGCTTGAGGATGAGCTCCGATGTGTGAAAACACAAACATATGAGCACTGTAATCAGCGCCGCGACCCTTTAATGATGCTTTCTGCACATGTGAGATCCAGGGTTTCCCTGTAGTTTAGAGTCCTGCTTCTCGGCTCCAGAATCGCAACCCTGCGCTCTTTGTTTATAGCGCCTAATTGCAGGGCCCGGGTCTCTTACTTGCTAAGTATACGGAGGAAAACGAGCTGGTGCGAGGTACAGAGGGTTGTCAAAGCGCAAGTTCAGGGCGTTTTCCTTCTATCTTGTAGGTATGAGAGACCCTCTGGAGATGCCTTTCAAATTGCTGCTTTCGTCAAGAGTGTAACTACACCTTACACTTAAAAGAGTCTGATTAGAGAACAAAGATAAAGCATGAGAACTAACTACGCTTCAGAATGGAACAGTGTGGAGCACAGTTAGTCATGCTTGGTAAGGCAGCATCACCATTACTATTGCATAATAAGGGAAAAAGATTTGAAGAAATTAATAATCAAACAGACTGCATGCGCATGTTTAATTATTTTCAGAAATGCTTATTTCACATTTTTAAAACAAGTTTTGCATTAAAAAAATCACTTTTTGCAGCAAAACGTGGTTGAAGCTTCTGGTTCATAATGTAAATGGGTCAATGACGTGACAGGTAATTATTTTGTCCAAAGGCCTTTATAATAATAAAAACAAAGATATGACATCCAAAGTATGTAAGGTAGTACAACTAGATCTGTTTTAATGAATCCAAAAGGTTTTAATTATATTTTGCTACATATAAAGGTATTTTTCAGATTCTGAAGTGTCAAAAGATCATTCGGTTTGAACGTCCAAAGGCCAATAAAGCCATTTAATTTGTGATTAAAATATCTTAAAATGAAATAAATGTATATATTTTTTATTCTGGCATGATTTTATAACATCATATATCAACATAGTGCAAAATGCTATTAAAATTATGTGTAGAAGTCGTTGCTTTGTTATGAGAAAGAATGTCTGGAAAAATGAATTTCATTGATGTCATTCGGAGTAACCAATATAAAGGGACCATTCTGTCATGCGGTCAAAATCATGTGACAGGATGTGACATCATTCAGACACCTGCAAAGGACCACATGGTCATGAAGCAAAGTAACTAACTCTCTCTTAACTATTTGAAAAATTCATGTTTTCTCTTGATCATACGCATGTCCCGAAACATCAGGTCATTCGGTACAACCGCTATAAAACATGGAAAACGTTGTAATATTTTAAAAACTTGTACTAAATATAAAATGTTTGATTGTCCTTTTGCTAGCTATCTAGATATCAGCCTGTTAGCATTGTTTGAAAATATCGTCATTCGGTATAACCAAAAGTGTCATTCGGTAAAACCGAAATTTTGGTTAAACCAAATTACATTTTTGGTGACAAATTTTGTCCATATTGTAAAAAAAATGACAAAAGCAGTGTTAATTGATTATAAAAACCACATAATCTCATTGTTAACACTTGATAAAACTTCAAAATTAATTATATCTCCATTACGTTTTTTTACACTTTTAAAAACCTTATTCATCAATGACCCAAACACAAAGTCGAGCACATTACATTGTGGGATACAGCACCCATCTGTAGCGAGTCATCTGAATATCCCATGCATGTGGAATACATGCTTACTACACATAATATGCATGCTATATATCACAGAAATAACGAGGGGTAGTATGGTAGCTGATTGATCATACATGAAGTTTATGTTTTCATTAAGATATCTGCACAGTCAGTGTTTTTGGTGTGTGAATATCAGTCCCACCTCCTCTCATATCCCATGCACCAGGATTGTCCCTGGCATCCTTGTTTCCAGGCTTTAACCATCCGTGTGAAGGCCTGGACACACGGCTGCATCTGGGCCACAAGCTTCACCTCCTGATCAGCACACACATTTGGCCTGGAGATAAAACACACACATCAGTTAACCTGCAGGTTCAGTCATCCGTTCATGCAGTTTTAATAAACTGTAATGAATTTGACAGGGGAACAAGTTGTAAGACTGTCAGTGACTTAGACACTCCATGTCAAATTGAGCAATAGTGATCATTAAAATAATAAGAAAATGCCAATAAATCATTTTAATCATCTCTGCACTCACAGATCTGAAGTTCCCAGACTGATATATTAGTCACTCTGTAAAAATGTTCTATATCCTCAAACATAGACTGATCTCCACGAGTCTGAACCTCCAGGCGATTATTTTCATGTCTGGGATTATTGGCACTAGATTTTGTTATAGAGAAGTGAAACTGTTTGCCTGGGTTATTTTTTGTTAATCACTCATGTTAATGCAGCATGTCGCAATTAAAGGGAGAGAATGCACTAAACCGGCACTAAAAAGTTGGACGCTGGATATCTGTCTAACGCGCACCAGCTCATGTGCATCCAAACCTAATAAACTGCCTACATAGACAGCATTTGTAGGCATTATAAGCACGTTCTGAGTCATTTTAGCTATGCTGCCTTTGCTGTCTTTGTAGGCAGCTCAATATGCTCTAAGAATATTTTGCTATCATTGCCATTAAGTTATGAAAACTTTAATGTTCTCTAAACAATCAAAACGTTCCATTTTTGTAAACATAATGGAATCGTTACTTTTGAATGTTCTCTGAACGTTCTGAAACAAGTAGCAAGTAATAACGTTTAAAAATGTTTCAGAAAATATAGCGTTCCATGACCATGAACGATCAAACAAATGTATAAATTTCGTTTTTGTCATTATAGAACGTAAGACCAGACAACTTTAAACGAAGGTTCTATTAATGTTACTGAAAGAACCTTACCAAAACGTTCCCAAATGGATTGACATTCATCCAGAGTCTCACGTGTTCGCCAATTAATACGCGTAAATACGCGTCAAAGCGAGTCTCCAACTGGACTAAAAATGTGTTTTAATTACAATAACTTAGAATTGATATAATATAAGCACGTATATGAGAAGTACATTCGTTCATTAAATACATTATTTAGTGTGGTATTCAAAGTAAAGTAGCAATAATAATCTAGAAGCGCGCGCAACTGATCTAACTCGCATTAGTTACTCACATGTGCGGCATCAGGTCTTTTCCAGAACGGGATGCTGCATTAATTCCATGAATTAGAATGATTAAAGAATAAAATAACATATCCATCTTCATACGCTGAGTCCTGCACCTAAATAACACACTTAACATGATAAAAACAAACTAATCTGAGTCCATATTAATCCGAGGTCTGGAGCGGACTGAAAGCGCAGCAGCAGATGACTCTCAGATCCACCTCAGACACCAGCTGAGATCCAAATGCCCTCAGGACACTCTGTCTTCCTGTAGGAGCAGTGAAGGGAATGTCCTTTGAGAGGAACGAGACAAATACAGGAACAACCTAAAGCGGCTAAAGAGCTGACTGACCTCCTTCAGGATGCTCATTACTTCAGCTTGATTTACTGCATCACTTCAAAGTGACAAACTCAAAGGGAAACACTTTATTAGACCGATTTTAGAGTCAAATGAAGGTCACTTTGTAATGTTTACACCACTGAGGAACAGCAAAACACCTTCTAGAGTACCAGCAATGGAGATATGATGGATTAAATAAGTCTGAGAACATATTATTTACACTTTATTATTATTATTTAAAGCTGCAATTAAAGTTATAATAATAAAATGATTACTGTAAATATTAAACTATTCTAAAACGTATCCATTTTTTGGATGCCACTTTATCTTACACTGAAACAGAACCTTCACCATGTGACATCAGAAGTTATTCTCTTAGGACGGGACTGGCGAGGGGTCACCGAACCACAGCTGAGGGCAGAGGATGACGAGGTCACCGCTGGGATCAGGGAATATGGGGCAACAGAACCCGGAAATCATTCCCCAACAGCACTGATCCTTCTCTAGGGGTCAATGCCAACCAGGGTTCAACACCTCTGCCATGATCAGAATGTGAAACACACCTATAAAAACATCTGCTGGTATTTTGAAGACATGTGGATGTGTCAGTCCAGGAATATTATGTGGGAATGTTTCACAGAATTCATTAAAAGTGGGATAAATACTTAGAACACTGTGGAACAAAACATTAACATTCCCTCTTGTCAAGAAAGAATATATCCTAATATTACATTTCCATAACATTTCTCACACAACTGTCATGAATGTAGAAATGTTCCCAAATTTTTTGAGCCAGTGAAATGAATGACTGTGAAAGTTTGCTGAGGCCCCCTGGTGGAGAATCACTGCACAACAGGACTGTAGTCAGTCATTTTATCCCTTTAAACTCATGTTTGATCACCAAAATGACATATTTTAACGTTTTTTCCTGTGAAAAAAAATTATTCATGCCTTGAAATAGCTTGAATGTAACTCTACACCCTTACTTCATTTAGTTTACTCGGATCTATGAATTTGCTAATTAGCCCCGCCTCCACTCACTCACACGAGCTCAGAGATCCACTCGGTCAACTTACTGAGGTAAACGCTGCACAATGGTATTACTCTTTACAACGTCGGAGGAATAATAGTAATTAATATGATGATTACCCTTTTGCTTGCTGCTTTATCAAACAGCTAATAATGTGTTGCTAATGTTACACAAACATGTTCCCTTTCGCGAGTCAGACAGCCTTCTAAAAATCAGTAGAAACACTTTGAACAACTCAGAACCTCAGTGGAGAAAGGAACATTCATCATAACATCGTAATATACATCATACATGTGCTATATTGCTAAATCTACAAAATTTTTCATATCAATAGAAAAATATACCGGGATAAACTGCTTCTATTGAGACTCCGCTGCTTCAGATCGGTCATAGTTAATGATATGCAAAAGCCCGCCAGCACGTTGACGTGATTGGTTACAAGGTAGTTTGTGACGTCATGAAAAACCAGCGATTTCAAACCGCGTTTTTGAAACTGTCTTTAAATCACTGCAGCTTTAAAGAGAAAATACTCAGCGATGGTGTTGACTTATGAATTTACACATGGCTTATCTTAAAGCATATTAAAAACAACACAGACATATAAACAACATTAAAAACTTGATTTTCACTATGGGGGACTATAAAAATGAACTAATGAAAGGCAAAATGTGACATTTTAGTAGTGAACATCTAGTTCAATCATGACAACTCTTGGAGTGGATTAAATTCAACCAGTATTTATTGGCATGGAGCATGAAGTATACATGGCTTGATTTTGGCGTACGAGATGCTGCTGCTGAGCAAATACAAATTTGTTCAGCTTAGTCAAATAAAACAACAGGAAAAGGCTGCTGCAAGAATGGTAGAACCCCGTAGCAGATCTCTACAGGTGGCGCTGGGGAGGAGGAGAGATAACAACGCTTCACATTGCGCAGCTGTCGATCGCAGGCTAGGGTACGAAATATATGGTTGTGTGGATTTGGAATTACTTCTGATTGGCTGGTGCCACGGCAAATAAAGAACCAATCAGCGCTCGGTTAGAGTTTCATGACTGAACTTTGTATTTACAACAATTACATATAGTTTTCCCAATCATAAGTTTAGCCAATAAAGAAAATGTTTGTTCGTGTTTTTGGTCCATTACTCGTTTGACCAGTTATTTGTATTCTTGTGCTTAAAAGCATGGTAAGTGATATTTGGAAAACCACATCGTTATTTTGACCAAAGGGATGATGCATATGAACTTTGAACTTCCAAATGTCCACCTCCTTTTGCTGGCCAATGGCATTCCTCTGAACTGCCCTCTACGTTTAGGCACAAATCGAGCACTTTCCCCACGGTCCCTCAGTCCACGCATGTCCTTCGCCCTGGTAGTACTATCTAGATTACAGGAACTTTACTATGATGAACTTTGCTGCCATAAGAGGCTTGTGTGGAGCTCAACACAGTATTCGTACAATACAAAAACAGACATTACACTTTCAACAACTCCGCAACATGTCTCAGTCCAAACTCCCCGTCACTCTGATGGGCTCCATGGCGTTTGGTGGACGCGCTGACGCGCACATGAGCGAGCAGCTGGTGCAGGTGTTCTTAGAACGCGGGCACGATGAGCTGGACACTGCATACATGTACAATGATGGACAGTCAGAGACCATCATAGGAGACATGCAACTTCCTAAAACAGGTACAGTTCTTCCTTAGTATGTAGTGATCACTGCAGATATGAGTGTACTGGTGGGAGATCACATGACAATGCACGTGATATTTAGTTGTAATATGTATGTATATGTATATATATATATATATGTGATAAATATTGACAGATATATACTGTCCAAAGTAAAAAGATTTTAGTTTTTATTGGTTTTTAATTTTTACTTTTTTTTCCAAATATGTTTTAATATCAAATTTAAATTGTTCAAATTGGCACTCTTTGATTCCATTTAACATGAAAAAAAAATGCACCTTAGGATACTCCCAAAATAAAGGATTAATAGTCTTTTTTCTTTATGGATCGAATACGTGGATGACCAAAAATAATGTATTATTATTTTTATATATAGTTTATTTTAATGATCGAATATTTAATTTAATTATATTTATCATTTTTTATTAATTTATTATTATATTATTTATTTATTTGTATGTAATATTATTATTGTTGCTTATTTTGATGATTAATTGTTTAATTAATTTAGTCTTTTAATTTATTATTATATTTTTCTGTATTATTGTTATTTTAATTCAGAGACAAATAATATTAAACAGCATGTCAAACAGTAACAAACAAGAAAAAAACATGCTGGAGGGATTAAAAATAACAAGAAAATGCAAAATAAGGTAATTTAATAATATTAATAATATATGAAATTTCATATTATTTTTCCTGTATAATCACATTAAAGTCTAAAAGGGGAGTATATTTTTAATCATGTTCAATGTTTATTAGTTCAAATCGCGACTAAAGCAAACCCCTGGGAGGGAAAAACACTGAAACCAGAAAGTGTGCGGAGTCAGCTGGACACGTCCCTGAAGAGGCTGCGCAGACAGTGTGTGGACATCTTCTACCTGCACGCGCCGGACCACCAGAACCCCGTTCAACACACACTGGAGGCCTGCAACGAGCTCCATCAGCAGGTGGGTTAGCAGCTGCAGACACACAAAGGCTTTTACATTATAACTCAAGAGCTCTAGACTTTGTCCGTCAGACGTGCGCTTTGATAAATGTCTGACAGTCAGGTGAGTTATTGAGAGTTTATGGCTATCTGACCTAGATTTTTTGTTTTTAGAAAACAAAAGCCGTCAGAATTACACAACTCAACATCACACAGACAGAGGCCTTACTGTCTTTATTAAACTAAGCTGTTTGTTGATGTTTAGGCACGACTTTATTTTTCTATGGTCAAGCGACAAAACACTGATAAATTGAGTTGGACCAGCCTAATAAACACGACAAAATCAAACGTCTTTCTGAGCTCACCAACACTTAATGTATTACATTTTCCCCACGTTTACATGAGAATGCAATAAAATGAATGCAATAGTGGCATCTTGATGAATCACTGTGTTTTGTTTTCTTCTTGCCAGACATTTACTAAAATAACTTATATTTAACAGTAAGAATAACACAGATCACCTGTTCTCTCTGTTCAGTACAGTCATACTTGTATTTGTGTATTTTTGAACACTGTAGATGATGACGATACAAACTATACCATGTGCAGATGACTGTGGCAGCTCACTGAAAGAACACTCAATAAAAACATTTTACAGGTTTATGTTGGATCAACACAAACAAAATGTTCATGGCAAAAAAGTCTGTAGCTTCTCAAAGTCCCGAGATTCAGAATTCCACATGCACTTAATCAACATCTTGAACTCCGCCATCTCGATTCCAAAGAGTTTCTGATTTGAAAGGCCAAAAATATATCGTTTTAGAATAATATTAAGAATTTAAGAATGAACCCTTTCAAAATACCAATTAGTTTATGACATATGAAAGCTTGTTTTCGCCATGGAAAATAAGATAATTGTGACTTTTTAATCTCACAATTCAGACTTTTTTCCTTGCAATTCCAAGTTCATATCTCACAATTCTGATAAAGTCTAAATTGTGAGATTAAAAATTCACAATCCCCTTTCATTTCTTATTCCGTGGCAGAAACAAGCTTCCATAATGACATAAAAAGATTGTGTTGTTTTTTTAAATGCATTTCAATCCAAATATAGAGGTGATGTTTGTGAATGAACTGTCCAGCAAAGTAATACATTTCAAAATTGAAGTTTTTAGCCTTTGTCCTGTTTTTCCAGCTAAAATATCTAAAAATAACTATTGAGAAGCAACACTGTGCAAGTTATTACAACTTAAAAATACTCATTAGAGGTACACTACGTAACTTTTGGCACTCTAGCGGTTAAAAAACAAAACCATGAATTTTGCCGAAGAACATTGTTTGTTGATGTTTAGGGTAAATTCAAGGAGCTGGGCTTATCAAACTATGCATCATGGGAAGTGGCAGAAATCTGCAGCATCTGCAAACACAATAACTGGGTTCTTCCTACTGTATATCAAGTAAGTGGATGGATGGATTTATGTCAGTCTATATATAAGGACTAATATGAAACCAACTTAAGATCTTAAATGAAGTACTACTTACTCAATAGCGGTGTTACTTAAGAATTAATGGGAGAGTTTTGATCAGCGTTGATGTTTTCTCCTGAAGGGAATGTATAATGCAACCACACGACAAGTGGAGACTGAACTGCTGCAATGTTTAAGATACTTTGGCATCCGCTTCTATGCATACAATCCCCTGGCAGGTAATGTGTTCAATATGGTTTTAAATGTACATGCAAACACCATAAATCAGTTCCGAATGAACAATAGACCAAAAGTCAACATACATCACATCTATCTATCTATCTATCTATCTATCTTAGATATACTGTTTGGATTTAAATAGTATATTAGATATACAAATTTTTGGTTCCAAAATTTTATCAATTTTACTGGTAGTCCACTGTATGAAGAATTTTTGGGTATAATATGTCATACTTTCCTTAATTTTGCTATCCTCATTTACATAAATGAACTATAGTGTCCTGCACCCACTAGTAAAAATATATCAAAAATGTCTGAATAATTTTTGGTTTGACTGTATATGTATATGTGTGTGTGTGTTTATATATATATATATACATACAGTATATCTATCTATATACTGTGTATGTGTATATACACTGCCGTTCAAATATTTGGGATTGTTAAGATTTTTAATGTTTTTAATGTTTAATGTTTTCTATGTGACTATATTATAACAAAGTAATTTATTCCTGTGATCAAAGCTGAATTTTCAGCATCATTACTCCAGTCTTCTGTGTCACATGATCCTTCAGAAATCATTCTAATATGATGATTTGCTGCTCAAGAAATATTTATGATTATTATCAATGTTGAAAACAGTTGTGTTCAGGATTATTTGATAAATAGAAAGTTCAAAGAACAGTATTTATTTGAAACAGAAATCCTTTGTAACATTATAAATGTCTTTACTGTCACTTTTGATCAATTTAATGCATCCTTGCTGAATAAAAGTATTAATTTCCTTAAAAAAAAAAATCTTACTGGCCCCAAATTTTTTAAAGGTAGTGTATAATGTTACATAAGCTTTCAGATAAATGCTGTTCTTTTGAACTTTTAATTAATCAAAAAATCCAGAAAAAATTGTACTCAGCTGTTTTCAACATTGATAATAATAATAAAAAAAAATTTCTTGAGCAGCAAATCATCATATTAGAATGATTTCTGAAGGATCATGTGACACTGAAGACACTGAAAATTCAGGAATAAATATATTTATTTACAATGCATAAATACATTTGAAAATACATTCAAATATAAAACAATTATTTCAAATTGTAGTATTTCACAATATTACTGTTTTTTGTGTGTTTTTTTGTTTGTTTTTTGTATTTTTAATCAAATAAATGCAGCCTTGGTATATTTATTTTACTTATTTATTTATTTTTGAATCTACAAATTTAATTTCTATCACTAAGCTCTAAAATCACCATGTATTCTGAAATGTAAATGACAATTTATACATTTTTGGAATGAGATTAGATCAGCTCTTTAGTCTTATTTAGACTCATTTCTTAGCTAGCATTTTATGGTTTTTGCTCTTTTTGCATAATTTGAAAACATTTGTTTGATTGGAAATGATGTGCAATATAAAATATACGGATCGCAAGTAAAATCAAGGGAAATATCACTTGACTCTTATGCATTTTCTTCACACGTCTCATATTTTATCTCAAGCACGTTTGAATGTGCTCCTCTCACAGGCGGGCTCCTCACTGGGAAATATCACTATGAAGATAAAGACGGCGCTCAGCCCACGGGTCGATTCTTCGGGAGCAGATGGGCTGGTGCTTACAGGGACAGGTGCATTAATATCATAATTCACTGAGTACAATACTCACATCAGTGATTCATTTGTTCAATCGTGTGTGAGCTCAATCTCTAGATGTAATTAGTTGGAGATAAAGACTTTACAATTATTAAATGCGATCAGCGTGGCATGTTTATGGGGCATGACGTGTATTTCAGATACTGGAAGGAGAGTAACTTCCAAGGCATAGATGGCGTACAGAAGGCTCTGGAAGCAGCGTACGGCTCAGAGAAACCCACCCTCACATCAGCTGCTATTCGCTGGATGTATCATCACTCTCATCTGAAGGTGGGAGACATCTTGAAAAGATATAATGCACATTTTGATCATTTGCCTTGTTGTAATACACCTGATGTGTGGTTACAGGGGGATCAGGGTGACGGGGTCATTATCGGGATGTCCACCATGGAGCAGCTGTGTGAGAACCTGACGGCAGCAGCAGAAGGTCCACTGAAACAGGAAGTCGTGGACGCTTTCAAACACGCCTGGGATTTAGTGGCTCACGAGTGTCCCAATTACTTCCGCTAGACAGCCCGTGACAATTAGAGAAAAAAAAAATAATAATGTGAAGCCTGATTTATAAGAACTAATACAGAGATCGCTTTATTTTTCTATGGTCAAGTGACAAAACACTGATAAATTGAGTTGGACCAGCCTAATAAACACGACAAAATCAAACGTCTTTCTGAGCTCACCAACACTTAATGTATTACATTTTCCCCACGTTTACATGAGAATGCAATAAAATGAATGCAATAGTGGCATCTTGATGAATCAATGTGTTTTGTTTTCTTCTTGCCAGACATTTACTAAAATAACTTATATTTAACAGTAAGAATAACACAGATCACCTGTTCTCTCTGTTCAGTACAGTCATACTTGTATTTGTGTATTTTTGAACACTGTAGAAGATGACGATACAAACTATACCATGTGCAGATGACTGTGGCAGCTCACTGAAAGAACACTCAATAAAAACATTTTACAGGTTTGTCATGTTGGATCAACACAAACAAAATGTTCATGGCAAAAAAGTCTGTAGCTTCTCAAAGTCCCCAGATTCAGAATTCAACATGCACTTAATCAACATCTTGAACTCCGCCATCTCGATTCCAAAGAGTTTCTGATTTGAGAGGCCAAAAATATATAGTTTTAGAATAATATTTAGAATTCAAGATTGAACCCTTAAAAAATACCAATTAGTTTATGACATATGAAAGCTTGTTTTCGCCATGGAAAATAAGATAATTTTGACTTTTTAATCTCACAATTCAGACTTTTTTCCTTGCAATTCCAAGTTCATATCTCACAATTCTGATAAAGTCTAAATTGTGAGATTAAAAATTCACAATCCCCTTTCATTTCTTATTCCGTGGCAGAAACAAGCTTCCATAATGACATAAAAAGATTGTGTTGTTTTTTTAAATGCATTTCAATCCAAATATAGAGGTGATGTTTGTGAATGAACTGTCCAGCAAAGTAATACATTTCAAAATTGAAGTTTTTAGCCTTTGTCCTGTTTTTCCAGCTAAAATATCTAAAAATAACTATTGAGAAGCAACACTGTGCAAGTTATTACAACTTAAAAATACTCATTAGAGGTATACTACGTAACTTTTGGCACTCTAGCGGTTAAAAAACAAAACCTTGAATTTTGCGGAAGAACATTGTTTTGGTTGTGCTTCGGCTCTCTGTGACTGTGTGGATGAATATGAACCTTTACAATAGATCATTCTTTACAATGAACTCTGTTAGAGAGCTACAATATGGCAATTTATCTGTTCAATTAAATACCTTAATCACCTGTTGAGTAATAAAAATGCATCTCCGCGTCACTTTTACAACATTTCAGATTCCTCAGTTCTCACCATCTCTGAAAAGCCAAGCCTATGTTGGTTCTTGTTTTATTACGAGCTCTGTATTGTTCTCTTTTCACCAGCAGACTCTCCTCTGTTCGGCGTTTGTTTAAAACTAGTTATTCTTATTCTTGGTTGGAGATTTAGCTGCTCCATGTCAACCTTTCTCGCTTGTTGTGACATCTAACCTCTGCCACTACACCAGACACACGTCAAAGTAGCCAGAGCAACTTTTCTCTATTTACGGATATGACGAGACAAGAACAGGCGAGTGACGTATGTATGCAATTACCCACAAAAACCATCTCGACAGGTCTAAAATATAAACACTTTTACTAGGCTTAAGACAAAACATGTTTTGGAAGAAGGATTGATGATGTATTAATTTTGAACCAAAAAGAAGTTACATTAGTGCACCTTTAAGAATAGGATATTAAGCAGTCTATTAGTGATACAAACTCACCAGAATTCGAGCCTGTTCGGGTGTGAGCGTGTCTCCGTCTTTACACACTTCAAAATCCTTTATCAGTGTCACCACACCTGCAGATGGATTGATATTATGTTAGTGTACACTACTTTTTGTCCAATGCAATTTCAAGTACACTTACACTACTGAAAATAGAACATTTAAGATGCAGATATATTTTATATTAATGCATTCGGTCAAAAACATTGCAGTTGGATAGTTCACCCAAAAATGAAAATTCTATCATTATTTACTCACTGTAATGTTGTTTCAAACCTGTATTAATTTATTTCTTGTGCAGAATCACTCGGTCAACATACTGAGGTAAACGCTGCACAATGGAATCACTCTTTACAACTTTGCACACATAGCAGTAATTAATATGATTATCCTTATGCTTGACTACATTATCATACAGCTAATAATGTGTTGCTAATGTTACACAAACCATGTTCCCGTTCGCGAGTCAGTCGGCTGTCTTCTAAAAATCAGTATCCTTACAAACGCTTTGAACACATTAGAACGTCAGTGGAGAAAGGGTTATAGTATAACATCGTAATATACATCATACACCCGCTATATTGCTTAAAGTGTTCATATTAACAGAAAAATATGCAGAATAACCTTCTCTTGAGACTCCCCTGCTTCAGAGCGGTCATAATGATATGCAAAAGCCCACCAGCATGTTGACGTGATTCGTTACAATGCAGTTTTGTGACGTCATGAAACACCAGCATTTTTGAAACTGTCTTTAAATCACTGCAGTTTTAAAGAGAAAATACTCAACAATGGTGTTGACTTATGAATTTGCACATGGTTTGTCTTAAGGCATATTAAAAACACAACATAGACATATAAACAACATTAAAAACTTGATTTTCACCACAGGGAGAGTTTAAAAATGAACTATTGAAAGCCAAACGGTGATTGATTACCTTTTAGTATAGTGAAAAACTATTACAACAATTATATGTTTTCCTTACACAATCATATCAAGTTTAGCCAATATTTTTATGCTGACAAAAAAATAAATGTTCATTCACATTTTTGGTCCACTACCCATTTATTTACCCAGTTATTTGTATTCTGCTGACATCTTCAGGTTATAATGGGACTTTCATGTGCTTAAAAGCATGGTAAGTGATATTTGGAAAACCACATCGTTATTTTGACCAAAGGGATGATGCATATGAACTTTGAACTTCCAAATGTCCACCTCCTTTTGCTGGCCAATGGCATTCCTCTGAACTGCCCTCTACGTTTAGGCACAAATCGAGCACTTTCCCCACGGTCCCTCAGTCCGCGCATGTCCTTCGCCCTGGTAGTACCTTCTAGATTACAGGAACTTTACTATGATGAACTTTGCTGCCATAAGAGGCTTGAGTGGAGCTCAACACAGTATTCGTACAATACAAAAACAGACATTACACTTTCAACAACTCCGCAACATGTCTCAGTCCAAACTCCCCGTCACTCTGATGGGCTCCATGGCGTTTGGTGGACGCGCTGACGCGCACATGAGCGCGCAGCTGGTGCAGGTGTTCTTAGAACGCGGGCACGATGAGCTGGACACTGCATACATGTACAATGATGGACAGTCAGAGACCATCATAGGAGACATGCAACTTCCTAAAACAGGTACAGTTCTTCCTTAGTATGTAGTGATCACTGCAGATATGAGTGTACTGGTGGGAGATCACATGACAATGCACGTGACATTTAGTTGTAATATGTATGTATATGTATATATATATATATATGTGATAAATATTGACAGATATATACTGTCCAAAGTAAAAAGATTTTAGTTTTTATTGGTTTTTAATTTTTACTTTTTTTTCCAAATATGTTTTAATATCAAATTTAAATTGTTCAAATTGGCACTCTTTGATTCCATTTAACATGAAAAAAAAATGCACCTTAGGATACTCCCAAAATAAAGGATTAATAGTCTTTTTTCTTTATGGATCGAATACGTGGATGACCAAAAATAATGTATTATTATTTTTATATATAGTTTATTTTAATGATCGAATATTTAATTTAATTATATTTATCATTTTTTATTAATTTATTATTATATTATTTATTTATTTGTATGTAATATTATTATTGTTGCTTATTTTGATGATTAATTGTTTAATTAATTTAGTCTTTTAATTTATTATTATATTTTTCTGTATTATTGTTATTTTAATTCAGAGACAAATAATATTAAACAGCATGTCAAACAGTAACAAACAAGAAAAAAACATGCTGGAGGGATTAAAAATAACAAGAAAATGCAAAATAAGGTAATTTAATAATATTAATAATATATGAAATTTCATATTATTTTTCCTGTATAATCACATTAAAGTCTAAAAGGGGAGTATATTTTTAATCATGTTCAATGTTTATTAGTTCAAATCGCGACTAAAGCAAACCCCTGGGAGGGAAAAACACTGAAACCAGAAAGTGTGCGGAGTCAGCTGGACACGTCCCTGAAGAGGCTGCGCAGACAGTGTGTGGACATCTTCTACCTGCACGCGCCGGACCACCAGAACCCCGTTCAACACACACTGGAGGCCTGCAACGAGCTCCATCAGCAGGTGGGTTAGCAGCTGCAGACACACAAAGGCTTTTACATTATAACTCAAGAGCTCTAGACTTTGTCCGTCAGACGTGCGCTTTGATAAATGTCTGACAGTCAGGTGAGTTATTGAGAGTTTATGGCTATCTGACCTAGATTTTTTGTTTTTAGAAAACAAAAGCCGTCAGAATTACACAACTCAACATCACACAGACAGAGGCCTTACTGTCTTTATTAAACTAAGCTGTTTGTTGATGTTTAGGGCAAATTCAAGGAGCTGGGCTTATCAAACTATGCATCATGGGAAGTGGCAGAAATCTGCAGCATCTGCAAACACAATAACTGGGTTCTTCCTACTGTATATCAAGTAAGTGGATGGATGGATTTATGTCAGTCTATATATAAGGACTAATATGAAACCAATTTAAGATCTTAAATGAAGTACTACTTACTCAATAGCGGTGTTACTTAAGAATTAATGGGAGAGTTTTGATCAGCGTTGATGTTTTCTCCTGAAGGGAATGTATAATGCAACCACACGACAAGTGGAGACTGAACTACTGCCATGTTTAAGATACTTTGGCATCCGCTTCTATGCATACAATCCCCTGGCAGGTAATGTGTTCAATATGGTTTTAAATGTATATAATGTATAAATGTGTACATACATCACATCTATCTATCTATGATATACTGTGTTTACTATGTGTGTGTATATATATATATATATATATACAGTATATCTGTCTATATACTGTGTATGTGTATATACACTGTCATTCAAAAATGTGGGATTGGTAAGATTTTTTATGTTTTTAAAAGAAGTCTCTTCTGCTCACCAAGGCTGCATTTATTTGATTAAAAATACCAACAACAAAAAAAATAATATTGTGAAATATTATTACAATTTAAAATAACTGTGTTCTATTTAAATATATTTGACAAAGTAATTTATTCCTGTGATGCAAAGCTGAATTTTCAGCATCGTTACTCCAGTCTTCAGTGTCACATGATCCTTCAGAAATCATTCTAATATGCTGATTTGCTGCTCAATAAACATTTATGATTATTTTCAATGTTGAAAACAGTTGTGTACTTTTTTTTTCAGGATTCCTTGATGAATAGAAAGTTCAAAAGAACAGCATTTATCTGAAATACAAAGCTTCTGTAGCATTATACACTACCGTTCAAAAGTTTGGGGTCAGTAAGAATTTTTATTTTTATTTTTTTGAAAAGAAATTAAAGAAATGAATACTTTTATTCAGCAAGGATGCATTAAATCAATCAAAAGTGGCAGTAAAGACATTTATAATGTTACAAAAGATTAGATTTCAGATAAACACTGTTCTTTTGAACTTTCTATTCATCAAATAATCCTGAAAAAAAATATTGTACACAAATATTTTGTACAATTGTACACATTAAATGTTTCTTGAGCAGCAGATCAGCATATTAGAATGATTTCTGAAGGATCATGTGACACTGAAGACTGGAGTAATGATGCTGAAAATTCAGCTTTGCATCACAGGAATAAATTACTTTGTCAAATATATTTAAATAGTACACAGTTATTTTAAATTGTAATAATATTTCACAATATTACTGTTTTTTACTGTATTTTTAATTAAATAAATGTAGCCTTGGTGAGCAGACGAAACTTCTTTTAAAAACATTAAAAATCTTAGTGGTTCCAAACTTTTGGACTGTACAGTACATCTATCTATCTATCTATCTATCTATCTATCTATCTATCTATCCATCCATCCATCCATCCATCCATCCATCCATCCATCCATCCATCCATCCATCCATCCATCCATCCATCCAT
>RJVU01079719.1:372834-386554 GCA_003731715.1 Anabarilius grahami
ATAGCATAGATGGCCAATATCCTGGTACCTCTTGTATGGTTGTCATTTGGCTTAAAGTGCTTTTGTGGGTCTTTTAAAATTGTGCGTCTTTGAAATCCGATTATAATAATCCACACCTACAATATAAAGAAATAAAAAGTGCTGGAGTTTGTTGAGGGGGCGATGTTGCCAAAGTCCTGCATTCCCTCCTGTGTGCACGAATGCGCGTCTCCGCGTCCCGGGGCGGCGTGCGCGCGGCGCTGGTGGGGGCGGAGAGTTCGCTGCGGATCTCCCTCTTTTAGGAGTATGAAACTCGATCCCGGATCATCCCGTCGCGCCGGTAGCGTCCCATATAAAACAGTCGTGCGATAACGGAGTCAGACGGAAGAGACCGTGAGAATAATATCAGTGTGATCGGAGAGTTTGGAGTTCATTCATGCGCTATTCTCACTGAGATGAGTCGCAGATCTCCAGATGTCCCGGAGTTTCAGAAATGAGCTGACATACAGGCAGTGTGCTCCGTTATTCCTGCACGTTTCCATGGAGAACATGATGCGTCCTGGAAGGATAGACAGATAGTGACTGCATTGCTTGATTCTGCTCAATCGATGATACTTGAGGGTTTTTTAACGCATGAGAAGAAGACTGCATGGACACCAGCTTCAGAGAGAATCTGAATGTTTTGTATTGAAGTAAAGCTCACTGATAGGCCTGTATATTCTTAATGAAAGCATGAGCTCGCTGTTGTTTGGAGAGGGTTTTTTGGGCGGCGCGGTGAGCGGTGCGCCATCAGACGCGGTGCCCAGAGCGCTGCGCAACGACCTGGGATCCAACATCCATGTCCTCAAGACCCTCAACCTGAGGTTCCGCTGCTTCCTCGCCAAAGTCCATGAACTGGAGAGAAGGAACAAACTTCTGGAGAGCCAGCTGAAGCAAGCCTCCAGTCAGCCGAGGTATCCGGGCTTCTCCTTCACGCGTGAAGTGGCCGTCCAGACTGACTCTCTGGAATCCAGACTTCCAGGCACCATCTGGAGTTTTACGCATATTTTGAGACATGGGGAGCGCGTAAAGACTGTCCAGAGACCCGGAGTCACATGGACCCATCCGGACGGGGTTGGGGTCCAAATCGACACCATCACCCCAGAACTAAGAGCCTTGTATAACGTTCTGGCCAAAGTCAAACGGGAGAGGGATGAGTACAAGAGAAAGTGAGTATTTACTGCTGTTTGGTCATTTACTGATGCTTTGAGCCGTTGGACGTGCAGTTGTGGTTGTGGGACAGTTCTGTAGGCCTGATAATGAGCCTGCTGAGGGGGACTGATTCATTGCAGCAGAATTTCTTGGCAGGTGAACAGCATATATTGAAGGGCCCAGTTTTGCATGCAGGGCAGCTGAGTCCAAACAGGCCAAATGAACACTTCTGTTGTGTGCTTACATGGGAAATATTTCTGAGAAATGATTCATTAGCACTTTCAGTGTTAATTCAGGTTGATTGGGACACTTTTTGCTATTGAGATGACTGGGGAAAAGTGTCCCAATAAACCTGATTTCACGATTAAATTACTTAATTTGGACAGTCAAGTACTTTTTTGCTTGTGATTACTAAGATGATCTTGTGAAGGAGACTTGACCGCTCTGGTGAGGTTCAGCAGTTGTCTTTCTTGGGCCACATTTGTTTTTCCATCTGTTCTGGCAGCAGTGATTATTGCTATAATATAGAGTCACCTCTATATATACCTTTTTTCTGGCAATGCTCAGCAGCTAAAGTCCTCCTGCAAATTATGCAGCTGTCTTCAGAAATATGATATGAGAACCTCTTTATCACAGCTGCCCAGTGATTTAGTTCATTGTTTCGTTCATTACATTATAGATAAAAGAGGTGCACAAAATTAAGAGACTTAAAGAGTGGTGAATCTCTCAAAACATTTCAAGATGTATTTATGTGTGTGTGTGTATATATATATATATATATTTATGTGTGTGTGTGTGTGTGTGTGTGTGTGTGTGTATGGGTCATTGACGAATAAGGTTTTTAAAAGTGTAAAAAAACATAATGGATATAACACAATATATATTATGGAAACATAATGTTTAATTAAGTGTTAACAATGAGATTATGTGGTTTTTATAATCAATTAACACTGCTTTTGTCATTTTTTACAAGATGGACAAAATTTGTCACCAAAAAAGTCATTCGGTTTAACCAAAATGTCGGTTATACCGAATGACGATATTTTTAAACAATGCTAACAGGCTGATATCTAGATAAAAGACAATCAAACATTTTATATTTAGTACAAGTTTTTTAAATATTACAACATTTTCAATGTTTTATAGCGGTTGTACCGAATGACCTGATGTTTCGGGACATGCGTATGATCAAGAGAAAACATGAATTTTTCAAATAGTAAAAAGAGAGTTAGTTACTTTGCTTCATGACCATGTGGTCCTTTGCAGATGTCTGAATGATGTCACATCCTGTCACATGATATTGACCGCATGACTTGATCCAAAATGGTCCCTTTATATTGGTTACTCCGAATGACATCAATGAAATTCATTTTTCCGGACATTCTTTCTCATAACAAAGCAACGACTTCTACACATAATTGTTATACCATTTTGCACTATGTTGATATATGATGTTATAAAATCATGCCAGAATAAAAAATATATACATTTATTACATTTTAAGATATTTTAATCACAAATGAAATGGCTTTATTGGCCTTTGGACGGTTAAACCAAATGACCTTTTAACACTTTAAAATCTTTAAAATACCTTTATATGTAGCAAAATATAATTAAAACCTTTTGGATTCAATAAAAGAGATCTAGTTGTACTACCTTACATACTTTGGATGTCATATCTTTGTTTTTTATTATTATATAATACAAAAAATATTAATGATTACATTTTATTTAGGATTAAAAGTATTGTTGGTTGTTTGTGTAACAGTATTGGTTTAAGATAATACTGAAAAAAAAATATTGTACAGTAATGAAAATCATAATTGAAATAAATGGAATAGTAAAAGTAAAACAATATGATGCATTACAGTATTGAGCTAAATATTTTGCATTACAGTAATGAAAACAATGCTGCTAAAATATAATTTTATTAAATTAATTTTTCCAAAATATCATTTTTCTATGTCGTTCTAATAATTTTAGAGTATAATATGACACAGACATGATGACAGATTTCATGATTTCCAGCCTTTGTGAATGAGATTACATTTGGATGTTGAATGGGTTTTATTAATGCATGACTTCTGAATGACTTCAAACACTGTGACCTCAGAGGAGCCGCGTGAATACGTGTGTGTGTGTGTGTGTGTGTGTGTGTGTGTTTGATCAAGCTGCCCTTTCTGCCCAGGCATGTGCTGACTCACTAGTGAATACTGCTGCCTTACCCTTCAGAAAAGCCACAACAATGAGCACAAAACGAAGGCGAGCAAAGAGGAAACAAGCCTGTATGTATCACATCCTGGTCATCCTGCGAGTGATTCAGAAGACCCTTATAACACTGTTGGTGTTGTGGGCTTGTCTTTGTCTGTGATTACCATCAATTATGACATCATGACATCACACAGGAACTTCAAATGGGTCAGACAAGTTCGGATATGAAATAGGACAATATCTTTGTTTTCTTTGTTAGAATTTCTTTTGTATGTTCTACAGGAAGTTTACCAACCATTTAGTCCATAAGTGGAGTTAAATGAAACATAAAGTACACTCTAAAAAATGCTGGGTTAAAAACAACCCAAGTTGGGTTGAAAATGGACAAACCCAGCAATTGGGTTGTTTTAACCCAGCGGCTGGGTTAAATGTTTGCCCAACCTGCTGGGTAGTTTTATTTAACCCAAATATTGTTTAAAAATTACTGTATTTTTTGCTTAAAATGAACACAAAATATGTTGGAAATTAACATGTATTAATATGTTTAATAAACAAACATTTATTAATAATTTTTTGAATAATATTTAAACAATAAACATTTATTAAATTGCTTATTAATAAATGCTCATCTTTTTGATTATTATTGTTGCCTCTAGTAATTATGAGTCTGATTTTTAATTTCCAACCTATTTTGGGTTCATTTTAAGCCAGACATATAGTAATTTGTAAACAATTGTTGGGTTAAATAAAACTACCCAGCAGGTTGGGCAAACATTTAACCCAACTGCTGGGTCAAAACAACCCAATCGCTGGGTTTGTCCATTTTCAACCCAACTTGGGTTGTTTTTAACCCAGCATTTTTTAGAGTGTACCCTATTATGCTATTTTAAAGGCTCCTCATTTTGTTTTAGAGATTTAGATGCATTCAAGGTCAAAAACACTATGTAATTTTCTCATAATATACATCAGACTGGTCAGACGGCCCGGTCTGTTGTGATTGGTCTACTCTACTCTGATTGGTCCGATGGCCCAAAGACCAGCTTCACAGTTTCTATTGCTCATACTAAGTATTAAACTTTGCTGCATAAAATCCTGCACAATTTGTGCACAATTACAAAAGGGTGTGCAATTCTGTTTCCAAGCAATAGTAATCGGCAGACATTAAAAATGGCTAAAAGGTTGTTGTTTACTGGGTCTTGGAAAACCATAAATTCATACTAAAATCCAGATGTTCAGATGCAGTCAAATAATGGCAATAAATTCTTAGTCTTGAGACATAATGATTGTAAATGCATAAATGCTTGAGTGGCTTCACACCCAAAGGAAAGTTAGTTAATGACGTTCAGAGAATCATTAGTTTGATTATTCCATTCCATGTGAATTAGTAGAATTAAAATAATTGTTCCTCTAAGTACAAAATTAGGATATATAATTGGTAACAAGAAGAACATTCTTACATTAAAAGTGAATTGGTGATGCATTTGCTAACAGATGGCGATGCACGTGTGTTTTCTGACCTGCTGATCGTATAAGCAGTGTGTGTTTATTTCGGCGCCCATGTTAACAGATTCAGGCATTCACATTGTGCGTGTAAGCCTTCCTTCGGCGTCTGTAGTTCTTCCTGCTTGAGATATCTAACCCCCACAGTGCTCTTTAGTGCTGACTGAAGTTTACTGCATGTGAATCACTGGTGTACATTACACCACACACATATCATTCGCTCGTGTGTTTGGGAAGTGCAGATCTTACATGTCCATATGCCCCAAAAGTCTTAACAAGTGATTAACGTTTGAAGGCTTATTAACAAATAATTAATCAGTTTAGTTATAACGCTCAAATATGCACAAACCAACTCCCAGATCTGAACATGTATTGAGTATTTGTGTGTTAACTTGTGTGTTGAGTCTAAGTTTAGAATATGGACTCAAGTTTGTATTGAGTTTTTAATGCATCACTAAAATGTATCACTATATATCATATAAAAGGCCACTTTTTTGTATTCTGTTAAATGCTACAAAAATATCTTTGCATTCTGAATCTATGTACAGGGATTTTTCCCAGCAAATAGTGATCTATTTGCATCTAATTTGATTAATTATTGGCATACAATGTAGGAAATTTGATTTAAATATGTAATCGATTGATATCACCATTCCAGAGCATTATGTTTGAATAGGAGCATATTAGTTTATTCTTGTTTTTCTGTCTCATTGAAATAGTGGTGCGTCTGGTTTTGCAATACTATTATGATTGTGCACTTAGAAAAGTAATAGCACACGCATAATTTAAGCTATATTTCCCGCTGAAGTTGAATACTTAGTATGAGTACACTAATACAAAAGTATTAATGATGCTTGACTGCAAACACTGCTACTAACAAAGTTCCTTTCAAGGAAAGTCTGTTCACTCGGCGGCTATATTTGCAACGCCTCCGGGCAGCTGTTTCAGGCATTCAAGCCCAAATCATATCTATTTGAATGGGGGAATCCTGAAATCCCCAAAACTGCTTGGCGAACTCACAATTAAATAACATATTTCAAATCAGCTACAAAATCTGACATGAACTGTCCCATAAATGTTGTTTCTTATGCTCAAATAGCGTTAAAAAAGCTTATTTTTTAGGCTAGACGAGCCAATGCGCATGTGCAATCCTAAGCGCGAGTCTCACTTTTCTATGGGAAGCGGAGACTAACGGCATCTCCATTGACTTTATCAATCAGCGATTGGCTGTTTTACTTAGAAGGCGGGGGTATTCCGCCATATTGCGCGCATTGCATTTTCTCCCATTCATAACTAATAGGAGTGAATAGTCCTAATCTTTGCTACTAATCAACAATATTTTAGCTGTCTTTTGCTGGAATATATAAGCAAAATGCTTCTAAATATATTGGTATTTATATAAATTTCTCATAAAATGAAAAGAATGTGGTTGTTGGATGAGACATTCACAATCTAGCATCATTCAGAAAAAGAAGACGTTAATGTCTTTGCACTGCGTGAAAATCCATGTGCAATGATTGGTCAAACCCGCTGAGTTTGTGAAGTTTATTGATTTCCTAGACACTTCAGTGATATTGCTCTTCCTCTGCTTCACCTCTAAAACAGCCTGTTCTTTATCATCAGTGCAGCAATGAAGAAATCATTTAGAAAGTGATCTGACTGTAGTTTCTGTGACTTTAACTAAATCTACAGACGTCTCTCTCATGCTCTGAATGGTCAACAGCCTGCTGGAGCGACAGCAGAGATTGATGGGTTTTGTGTCTCCCTGCCGCACTCAGTGCTGTGTGTGTGTGTGTGTGTGTGTGTGAGAGGAAGAGGGTGTGATAAACTGCAGTCTGGACACTGGTTTCTGTATGTATATGTTGATGAATTGCAGTCTGGTGCAACATGCTGCCACGACTTCTTTAGGAAAACATACATTAACCTCTTAAAGGATTAGTTCACTTCAGAATTAAAATTTCCTGATAATTTACTCACCCCCATGTCATCCAAGATGTTTGTCTTTCTTTCTTCAGTTGAAAAGAAATTAAGGTTTTTGAGTAAAACATTCCAGGATTTTTCTCCATATAGTGGACTTCACTGGGGTTCAATGGGTTGAAGGTCCAAATATCAGTTTCAGTGCAGCTTCAAAGAGCTCTACATGATCCCAGACGAGGAATAAGAGTCTCATCTAGTGAAATGATCTGTTATTTTCTAAAAAAAAAAAAAAATGATATACTTTTTAACCACAAACGCTCATCTTGCACTGCGATGCGATGCGCCACGCATTACTTAATCACGTTGGAAAGGTCATGCGTGACGTAGGCGGAAATACCGATCCAGTGTCTACAAAGCGAATGTGCAAAGACTAAGTCAAACGCCCTTTACAAAAAAAAGGTAAAACAACGATGTCGGATGATTTTGAAGTTGGATGAAAAAATGAGATGGTACCTTTCCAACGTGATTACGTAATGCGTGGCGCATCGCAGAGCAGTGCAAGATGAGCATTTGTGGTTAAAATGTATATAATTTTTTATTTTTTATAGAAAATGAGCAATGGTTTCTCTAGATAAGACTCTTATTCCTCGTCTGGGATCATGTAGAGCTCTTTGAAGCTGCACTGAAACTGACATTTGGACCTTCAACCTGTTGAAGTCCACTATATGGAGAAAAATCCTGGAATGTTTTCCTCAAAAACCTTCATTTCTTTTCAACTGAAGAAAGAAAGACATAAACATCTTGGATGACATGAGGGTGAGTAAATTATCAGGAAATTTTAATTTAGAAGTGAACTAATCCTTTAAGAGAGATATAAATGTTTGGTACAGCATGTTACTCTCTCTCTCTCTCTCTAGTCTTACTGTGGACATAATGCAGATGTGCCGTAAGCATGAAATCCCCACTGACCTACTACATTTTGCTGCAATGTGCAGTATAGATCCACTGTGTGACATACTGTATCCCACAATGCAATTCTCTTGACTTCCCCTTAACTTCCAGTGTGATGAATGAACAATTTTAAGTCTTTTTTCACTCTTTATTTGATTGAGCTGCTAGTCATTTTTATACAAAATTGGATATTAAAATGCAATATCATATATTTTTAACTGGGTATATATGCTACCATTCAAAACTTTGGGGTCAGTATGATTGTTTTTGAAGAAATTCATTCATTTATTCAGCAAGGATGCATTAAATTGATCAAAAGTGACAGTGAAGACATTTCTAATGTTTCAAATAAATGCTGTTCTTTTGAACAAATAAACAAACTTTTGAAGAAAATAGGAAACATAATAATATTAAATATTCCACAAATTGCACCCCAATCACCATTAATCAAAACTGACAAAATCAAAGTGCGATCAGCTCAGAGCCTCAGCCTCCATCAGCTCAGACCCCCAGGACACTTTCTCCCGCATGAATAATTGAATCGCAGCTGAATTTAGCTTCAGTGCCGTGGATCAATGCAGGAGGCCTGAGGTTTCATTTTTGGAGACTTCTCTTCCTCTTCTGCTGGTTTAAAAATTAAAGCTGTAATTAGCAGAATGCAGCGAGCAGCTTCTCCTGAGGGACGTTATGACTATAAACTATCACACAACCAATCTGCCTGGAAATTGCGAATTTAAGTGTTTACTGAATTGATGAAATAGAGACGTATTCCAAAATCTATCTATCCATCTATCTATCTATCTATCTATCTATCTATCTATCTATCTATCTATCTATCTATCTATCTATCTATCTATCTATCTATCTATCCATCCATCCCTATATCTAACCATCCATCCATCCATCCATCCGTCCATATATCTATCCATCCATCCATATACCTATCCATCCATCCCTATATCTATCTATCCATCATCCATCCATCCATCCCTATATCTGTCTATCCATCCATATATCTATCCATCCATCCATCCATCCATCCCTATATCTATCCATCCATCCATCCATCCCTATATCTATCCATCCACCCATCCATCCGTCCATATATCTATCTATCTATCTATCTATCTATCTATCCATCCATCCATCCCTATATCTATCCATCCATCCATCCATCCGTCCATATATCTATCCATCCATCCATCCATCCGTCCATTTATCTATCCATCCATCCATATACCTATCCATCCATCCCTATATCTATCATCCATCCATCCATCCCTATATCTATCTATCCATCATCCATCCATCCATCCCTATATCTATCTATCCATCCATCCATCCATATATCTATCCATCCATTCATCCATCCATCCCTATATCTATCCATCCATCCATCCATCCCTATATCTATCTATCCATCATCCATCCATCCATCCCTATATCTATTTATCCATCCATCCATCCATATATCTATCCATCTATCCATCCATCCATCCCTATATCTATCTATCCATCATCCATCCATCCATCCCTATATCTATCTATCCATCCATCCATCCATATATCTATCCATCCATCCATCCATCCCTATATCTATCCATCCATATATCTATCCATCTATCCATCCATCCATCCATCATCCCTATATCTATCTATCCATCCCTATATCTATCCATCTATCTATCTATCTATCTATCTATCTATCTATCTATCTATCTATCTATCTATCATCTATCCATCCATCCATCTATCCATCCCTGTATCTATCCAGCCATCCCTATATCCATCCATCCATCCATCCATCCCTATATCTATCCATCCATCCATCCATCCCTATATCTATCCATCCATCCATCCAACCATCCCTATATCTATCCATCCATCCATCCATCCCTATATCCATCCATCCATCCATCCCTATATCTATCTATCCATCCCTATATCTATCTATCTATCTATCTATCTATCTATCTATCTATCTATCTATCTATCTATCCATCCCTATATCCATCTATCTATCTATCTATCATCTATCTATCTATCTATCCATCTATATCCATCTATCTATCTGTCTATCTATCTATCCATCCATCCCTATATCTATCTATCATCCATCCATCCATCCCTCCCTATATCTATCCATCCATCCATCCATCCATCCATCCATCCATCCATCCCTATATCTATCCATCCATCCCTATATCCATCCATCCATCCATCCCTATATCTATCCATCCATCCATCTATCCGTACGTGGGCGTGATATAGTCATGTTTCAGGGATGGTAAGACAGATTAAAAGAGCATTAATGTTTGACAGACAGCTTCTCATAGCATTTCAATCAGTGGTTAGATATCTCGATGCGTGTCCTTCTCATGCTGAAGGAATGGGGGTGTGGATGACCTTTAGGGTGGGCCGCGCTCTGATTCAGACTGTCTGATCTCTGCCAGGCTTGCACACGTCCAGTTTGAGTGCTAGTATGACGACACAGGGCATGTCTCACCCGTGACGTGTTGTTCCCTGGGATTTATGGGCATCCTGTGGATTTTCTGACTTAGAGATGCTTAGAAATGTGCTTTGCAATGAAATTAATGATTCTGATCTCATACTTTTGTGGATGCATAATTGTAAGGTATTACCACATTAATATATAATTCAAAGATTTGTGCATATTTACTCTATTTTGCAATGGCTTATTCAAACAGACTGGATGGTAACTTATAAATATTACATACATTTCAATTTTATAACATTTTATGCATATAATCAGGGTTTGAAATGGACTTTTTTCTGTGCAAATATCACACCTTTTGCTGCACAAACACTTTTGTTCAAAGCCTTTTACTAAATTCTGTGTGATTTAAAGATCTATTTGTGAGCTTTAATGCATTATCGACCCTTTACTTCACTTCTATAAAGAGAATTCGTTATTAGCACTGTTACTCTTGCACTGATGACCATTTTTTGGCACGATTGAGAAACCGTGGGTCAACTAGAGGATAAAGTCGTCTTGTATTTTGGGTGTTGCTGAACAAAACAAACCATTTATATCACACCTGTTATATCAGTCCTATAAGATAAAATCAGTCCTAACAAGCCTTGTGATTTTTGGATCAAAACTCTTTAACTCTTTGGTTTTTGCAATGAATAATACCGCCCCGAGCATCAGCAGTGCAAGTTATCACACAGGAACGACTTGAATTTAACTGTTCTTGGCCGCAGTAACAAGCTATTAACTCAATTAAGTGTTCTTTCTCGAGAAGCTTTGATAGGACTTAACATGCAAAGTATTTTCTGCCCACACCTTGTTTATGCTGAAGTCGTTGAGGTGTATTATGGGTAGGGATGTGCTCTGGTTGAGCGTGCATTTAGATGTGAAAGTGACAGCTTGCGGCCGCCGGGCACATGAGATGACAGAGATATGAGATAATGAGTTTGTTTAGCGGGACATCCCGGCACATTGCTGAACATGCTGGGTGTGATGGGGCTATCGGGGGCCCGGCAGGAGGCTGGATTAACCGTGGCGGCCTGTCATCCGGCTCGATCATTAGACCACTGTATCCTTAAAATTAAATATTAATATGTATTAATATTATTATCATATATTACCTCTTAACCACTTTTTGAGCATAGACCTGAAAATGACAATTCCAACTTAAATCTTGAACGATTTGGAGCACAGACTTAAGTTTGGTCTCTTTTTAAAGAAGACACTTGGCAGATTATATAAAAAAGTTATAGGGTTAATTCACCCAAAAATTATAATTCTTTCATTAATTACTCACCCTCATGTCATTCCAAACCCGTAAGACCTTCGTTCATCTTTAGAACACAAATTAAGATATTTTTGATGAAATCCGAGAGGTATATGACTGAGCAATATAATCAGCACTTTCAAGGTCCAGAAAGGTACTAAAGACATCGTTAAAACAGTCATGTGACTGCAGTGGTTCAACCTTAATGTTATGAAGCACAGTTGACGCGAGAAGCACAGCGAAGGCTTCCTTGTTTACGTCCGAATGCCGGCTCAGTATTGGCCAAAGCCGATCACGTGATCAGCACGGCGCATGCATGTGATGCCGGCCAATAATGAATCGCCGTTCTGACGTAGAACCTGGAAGCGCTGGACGTAAACAACGTATGATAATGACACAGAAGAGAAGATATTGTTGAATAAAGTCGTTATGTTTGTTTTGTTTTTGCACACAAAAAGTATTTTCGTAGCTTCATAACATTAAGGTTGAAACACTGCAGTCACGTCGACTGTTTTTTTTAATGATGTCTTTAGTACCTTTCTGGACCTTGAAAGTGTTTATGCTGTCTATGGACGAGTCATATACCTCTCGGATTTCATAAAAAAATTGTGTTCCGAAGATGAACAAAGGTGTTGAACGACATGAGGATGAGTAATTAATGACAGAATTTTCATTTTTGGGTGAACTAACCATTTAAATACATTTTTATATGAAATATATATTTTCCAAAACATGTTTTTGCTCTAAAACGGAGAGAAAATCAAAGCCATAAATCTAAACGAGTTGTGTTCCAAATTTGAGCTTGACATCTCGAAAAATGAGCTTTCAGTAAGATTTTGTTTGGGCGCAGTACCAAACGTTCCCACTAGGAAATTTGTCTCGCATTCATTTCCAATGTGGTCATTTTTGACCACAAACAATACAAGTGTGACTTTTTTTCAGGACCATTTAACCTTTTCGAAACATGTCCATGATTTTTGTGAGTGTGTGCGTTCACAATACAAGTGCCAAAACCTTTACCAAGTTTCGAACCATTCTGAAGATCTAAAAAATTATAACAAGGCAAAACGTAAAATGTTTTGGTCGAAACAGCACCAGAGGGTTAAAAAAGGACAAGTTCTTCAATAAGTCATGCTTCAGCTTTCTGTAGGAAGTATGCTAACACAGGAATGAATTGCATTAAGATTTAATTTTATGAATAATATCCTATACTCTCAGAAAAAAAGATACAAGCTGTCACTGGGTCATCTTTGTACATTATTTACCCCTAAATGCTACATATTAGTACCTTAAGTGTACATATTTGTACCTTTTCACTTTTGTACATTAGGATACTGACCCAGTGACAGTGTACCTTTTTTTCTGAGTGTGTTAATTATGCATGATTATTTTTGTTTTCTGTGTTTGTTTGTTTTCCTGTGAGCCGTTACTGGTTTTCCACTTCTGCTTCTCCAGCTGCTCAGATACTTTATGACTGTGTCAGTTGTTTTAAATGTTCACACCTGTTTCACACATGTCTACTTACCTCAGTTTCATCACTGAATCCACACGTGAGCCTCCGAATCCCTCCTCATTTTGTGCCTCATGCCTCATCTTTTTTTTGAATCACACCCTAGTTTTTTGGGCTGAGCTTGTGTTGGGCGTCTTCTAAGCTCTCTTGAGGCTTTCACACTGCAGTTAACCCTGGGTTAATGTCTTTTTTAAATCCCATGTCAATAAAGCCATCAGCCACAAGAGGCCTGCGTAATAGTGATTTTACTGCAGATAAGAGGTGTTATAAAAAATGGAAACCTTATTAAATGTGTGTGAAGTCGCTGTTATGCATGGTTTCCAAGGATTTAATTCGTTTTTTAAATATTTGCAACAGCAAAATACACACACACACGTTGGGTTTTCATGTTTTATTGGGACCTTCCATAGAAATAATGATTTTTATACTGTACAAACTGTATATTCCATCTCCTAACCCTAAACCTACCCATCACAGAAAACTTTCTGCATTTGTATATTTTTCATTCTGTGTGATTTATAAGCTATTTTCCTCATGGGAACCAAAAAAATGCCGAGGTCTGGTCTATACCAGTCTATACCCTGGTCTGTCCTCTGTATGGCCTCCAGTCAACAGTTACTGATACACACAGAGATCATTTTGAGGTTATTTTCTCTCACTCTATTTGTAGTGCTGTATTCAGGAAGAAGAGAGGCCTCATGGG
>RJVU01079719.1:386644-389144 GCA_003731715.1 Anabarilius grahami
CTGTGTATCTATGAAAATGAACCTACTGTATTGTTGTTTTTTATTCCATTGTAATTTAATGAAACAGAATAAACTGCAACCTGTATTATTTTTATATTCTGCACAATTATGTAAGTGTTCTTTGGCATTGCAACTGAATTTCCCTTTTTAATAACTTGCCACTATTATTTGGATGCACTTCAAGGAACATGTTTGTCGCAGCCGGGGAATTCTCCAGGTTTCTGTCTCGACCTGCCCTAATTCTAGCACTTTTTTTTTTCTTGTACAAATAATTATTGTGCTTGTTAAAGCAAGCTTCACAATTACAATCAGTCATGTTGTTTGTTAAACCCTTGTAATCCTAAGTATTAAACTTAAACTTCGGCACGTAACTCGGACATAATGAAACCTCAAATCACGCGGCTTACTTTTTTTCTAGCAGATGATAAAATGCGACACAGATTTTAGTCACTTCAGCAGCATTTCATCATTTCATTTGAGAAAACTATCATCAGATACACTCAGAAAGGTCTTCACTACAACCCGCCAAAATAAAAGTTGAAGAAATTGTGACAGACATATATTACTGTTGTTCTTCACAAAGTAAAAACAACAATTACTAATAATAATACAATTGATCAAAACATACATTTTAAAGGGGAGGTTGATTTTGATTTCAAGTTACGATGCTCAAAGTTCAATGCAAAGGGAGATATTTTCTTTTACAGAAATTGCTCCAACAAACGGCTGGTAGGGACTACAATGAGCTTCTTCCTGGGTTGGTGACATCACAAACCCCAAAATGTACATAAACCCCGCCCCCGAGAACACACAACAAAGGGGGTGAGGCCATGTTGGGCTGCTTTAGAGAAGAGGAAGAGTTGTTGTAGTAGAGTGTTGTTGTCATGCCGTCATTTTACGCCGGACTGCTTCACAAACGAGGGTCAATTCAATGCTGGATTTGCACAAAAGAATAACATGACGACACATGCTAGTCGATGAGTTGAATCAACTCCACAGCAACTACATAAATGTATCCACTAACCATTCAGAAACGTCTAAAAGTTGTAACTTCTTCCTGAGTCTCTCCATCAGTGTCGACTCCGGTTTGAACAATGTAAGGCTGAACACCGTTACTGACAATCCTCATTTTGGCTGCGTGAGATTCTCCAGCTTTGTTGTTGTTGCGCAACTGAAGCGGTTAAAGCTCCGCCCACACAAAAACGGCATGTTTTTGCTCACACCCAAATAGGGGCAAATTTGACAACCTTTAATAAATGATCTGTGGGGGATTTTGAGCTGAAACTTCACAGACACATTCAGGAGACACCAGAGACTTATATTGCATCAGAATGGAAATGAAAAGCATGGAATTTTGGAGAAAAAAAAAATGGATTTCATACAGCCCTATATATGATATTGATTCACACTCTCTCTCCCTCTCTTGCACATCTCTTCTGGAGGACAATATGATCAGTGTGAAATATTTGCTCATGACATGCTTTAAACTCACATGGTGAAGACGTCGCAGGCTGTGAACGGAGGGGCCAATGAACGTGTCAGGGAAAGAGTATTAGTGATAAATCACAGTGTGTGTGTGTGTGTGTGATTTATCAGTTTGATTATGGTCAGGCTGCTGTCTGCACACACACACACACAGTGAATGAGCACAGAAGGATGTGTTCTCTCTCTCCCGTGGATCTCATGTTATTAAACAAATCGCTGATTTCCTGCAATTGCTGCATTTTATTTCTGCACATGCAGCAGTATTTCAGCTTAGACGGATCACTGGTCAACACACCTTTGAATAGATTGAGACGAGTAGAATAATTTGTGTCACAGAAAAAAAAAAATTGTCAGGGAACAGGTTGCAGTCTTTTAAGCATTTAAGCTGCACACAATGTGCTCACATGCGAGATGGTTCAAGAGGGCTAATAAACAACAGAGACCCATAACTTTAATAGCCAGCAGACCTTCATTACTGTAGATTCAAACAGCTGGCCATAAACATTTTCCATCTCATATTAGCATATACCTCTGGAAGTGGTAAGTCCTCCTGGGATGTGATTATTTATGAGTTTGGCAGTTGCATACCTTTTCCCCTCTATTTTCACTTCCCAACCAAGACAAGAAGCTAACGCAACAAAATAAAGACCAAAAGATGCACATCATGTGTGCAGTATCTGTGTATTTTATCATTTGAAATGTCATTCATTTGTAGTAGGCCTATAACTTTATTCCCCAACAAGGTCCTCAATCAGTAACTGATGATGTTCAAACAGCAGTGAGGTGTTTTTGTGACACTGAATCATTTGCGCAGTGCATGATGGGACTCATTTATAAGGCATGCGGTCAGTAGCCAGATGTCTGTGCGATGACTTTGTCACACAAGGTTTCTCATTTGTTGCCGTCTGTCCTTGTAAGGTTTATATTAGCTTCTCAAACAAACAGGAAAGCTGGCCTTATGGGGTTTGGGAATGAACCAGTTCTCTCATTGCTGTCATTCCTGTCTGACTCTGTC
>RJVU01079719.1:394144-401531 GCA_003731715.1 Anabarilius grahami
ATATGCCAAATCAAATAAATACGTTTTTAACTTAGATTTAAAAACAGATATGGATGATATCGATCTAATACAAAAAGCATTCCACAGTCTGAGGGCAGCTACTGAAAATGCGCGGTCATCCCTGCATTTCAGCCTCGACTTTGGGATGCATAACAATCTCTGGTTGGACGACCGGAGAGACAAGACTGGACGATGTTCGGTCAATGAAACCGAAAGATATGGAGGGGCCAAGCCATTTAAAGATTTAAAGACTAAAAGAAGAATTTAAAAATTAATTCTATAACGCACAGGCAACTAGTGCAGGGAACATAGAACCGGCGTAATATGGTCCCTTTTGCACTATCTGCAAGCGGGATAGAGCTGACTGGCTAATCCCAAAATACAGTGAATTACAGTAGTCCAATCCAGATGTAATAAAAGCATGAATGACTTTTTCAAAATTTTTACTAGACAATATAGGTTTTACTTTTGCTAGTAGTCGAAGCTGAAAGAAGCAAGATTTGACCACTGTATTTATCTGTTTATCAAATTTTAAACCATCATCAAATATAACACCTAGGTTTTTTACCCAAGACTTCATAGAGGAGGATAAATCACCAAGATTTCTTTTTGGTGCACTAAGAGCATCCGAAGGACCAAACGCAATTATTTCAGTTTTACTCTCATTAAAGTTAAGAAAATTTAAAGACAACCAGGCTTTCACATCAGACAGGCAAGTCATAAGTGCTTCTAAACCATTAGAACTCTGTTTTAAGGGCAGGTAGATTTGAGTATCATCTGCATAACAATGGAATGACAAACCATGCTTTCTAAAAATAGAACCCAATGGGAGCATATATATTGAAAAAAGAATAGGAGCTCAAATGGATCCCTGGGGAACACCACACGATAGAGGAGCTGCCTCAGATATATGGTCACCAATTTTAACTTTAAAACTTCGATGTATATCTAAATCATGAAAACTCTCTGAATAGCTTTAGCTTGTTATTGAATATGGCAATGTTAATGTATTTGGTCTTGGTGGACTAGATCTGCTGTTGCAGAACAAGTATGGACTTGCTACTGCTTACAGATACACAGACGCGCTGCTGTGAGCATGTAAGATATGCTGCTGCTGCATAAATAGACATACAGAAATCCCGAAGCAGATCTAGGCAGGTGGAGCTGGGGAGGTGGAGGGGTTCAGAGGAACTCAGATTACAGCAAATACTGAACCAGACTATTTAAAAGTTGAGCAAGCAATCTCATTGGCTGCAGGATCAACAGAGGCAAATCAGCTTGTAATCATGTGATTGCATGTAGAGGACCAATCGGCCTGCGCCCTCTAGTGTTTCATGACTGAACTAGATATGTATATACATTCCTAATGGCATTCAATAACAATAAGTTCATTTTTTCAGCGTCTCATTGATCATCTGTAACATGAATAAGTTCACATACGTCCACCCTTCGGTCTGCTTCTGCTGCTTTTCCACTGTCAGTATTTGGTTACAGAGCTGCCCCCGTCCCAGACACCTTGGGGTGGGCGCACAGACCACAGACGCCAGCAGACCACAGCCGAGGGGTTTACCGGAGTATTCCTGAGCTCAAGGATCAATCAGACTCAAATGGAACTGAAATGGAGATGATGAGCAACTGCGTTCATATCATCACAAAATGAATGGCTATCACTGGGCAGGACTGCTTTATGTTATTTATTCAAGTCACTTGAGTGCAACAAAGATACTTGCACTATTGCAAAAACACAAAGCAGATGCGCCTCCATTGTAGTTTTCTTCCACGTCACAATAATTCCTGCCCAAATAAAGGGGCGGGGCCTGGTTGAGTTAGTTAGTAGTGTGTTGAAACTGACGGTTATGGTAAGGGGCGGGACATTTCCCAAACATGCTCGAAGCACTTGGCCAATCACTACACACTGCTCTAGCCGACCAATCAGAGCACATTGTGCTTTTAAGAAGGCGGGGCTTCATAGAGACAGGAACTAAACAGAGCATTACTGACATACTGGGAAGAGAGGAGCTGCAACAATAGAGAATATGAGGAAAATAATGAACATTCAAGCATGAAAACCTGTTCTAGTAGAGCCCAAAAACAACAGTCTTTTGTTTTACTGCAAGAATTACATCATGTGAATCTGTTTCTGCACTGATGTCAGACTTTTTTATTTGTTATGAATCATCTGATCTTGTGGTTTGAGCCCATCAAGCTCCATAAAAAAGTTGAGATTAGCTTTTAATTCATTGGATTCTCCACAAAATGAGGCTTTGGCACTGTTGCCACAACAGGAAAGTTGCCATAATATAAAATAATTGTATTGTGATGCACACATTTTCCATGATATAAAATGACTCAATGTGTGATAAGATTTGATTCATACGGTCCAGCCCCGTTATACTCATCTAAGGTGTGTCTGTGTGTCGCAGGTGGGAGGAGGAGCTGTCGAGAAGAGAACAGATGGAGTCGATGGTGGAGACGCTACAGGAGGTGAGCTGACCTGCGCAGGAGCCGTCTAGACGCTCTCGCTGTGATACTAATTACATTTACCGTTATATGACGTGTGTGTGTTACTTTATGACCCTAAAATCCAGCACACATCCAGATATCATGATGCAGGGTAACATACTGGTATTATACAGCTAACGGAGACATATTTAACATGATTTTATAGTCCAATTGGAAATACAAAGCACAAATAAACAGAGCACCACTAATGAAGTGTTTCCCCTATAAACAACAAACTCCTTTTTCCCCAAAAATACATTTTTTTCTGACTAACATATAGAATATATGCTTGATATGTGTTGTAAACAGCACAGCTTAAAAAATATTTTTCTGATTTTTAAATATATTTAATTTAAAACCTTTATTAGAAAACATACTTCACTTCAAGGGGGAAAAACAACAAAAAAAGCATTTCCAATCCAATACATTTTCAGTCAATTTAATATATAGGAAATATATTGAAGTAATATATTGGATACTTCAGTATACTTCAAGTATTAAGAAAAAATACATTTCCGGTCTTTAAATACATTTTGAGTGAATGCAAAATGTATTTTATGTAAATATATTTTGAACAACATAATTATATTTACATTGAGAATATAATTAAAAATGGTCAGAAAATATGTGATGAAATATGAAAATGTGCAAGAAAATACATTTTCAATACTAAAATACATTTTGAGTGAAAGGAAAATGAATTATTTTTTACATATATTGTGTATAGTATAAATATATTTATAAAAATATGTGAGGAAATATATTAGAAAACACACTTCAAGGGGCAACAAAATACATTTCCAATCTTAAAATACATTTTGAGTGAATGCAAAAAGTCTTTTCAAATGTATTTTGGACAATATAAATATATTTACATAAAAAAAATATATAAAAATGGCCAGAAAATATATGAAGAACATTTTTAGAAATCATACTTCCCATCTTAAAATACATTTTGAGTGAATGCAAAATGTATTTTTTTAACTGTATCTGCAAATGTAATGCAATCAAAAGTCAGAGATTTCAAACAATTTGAATATTTTAAAGTATGAATAGTAAATGACCTTAGTGATCACATAGTAACAACATTGAGCTCTTTTATTTTAAACAAGATAATTAAATCAGGCATTTCATGATGCAACCCTTTTAAAGTGAGTATTTATACCATCATGCTAAAATACATGATGAGTAAAAGATTCCACACATGTGATCTGAGCAAATATAAACTGCGTGTGTGTGTGTGTGTGACCTCCAACAATCTGGGTCAGGATGCATTTATCTGTGTCGGTGTTTAAACATGACAAAAGACCAGTTTGTACCGGACCACCACCTCAACAGCAGTGCTGCATCCCATGTCTCAAACGCCCAAGATTCCCCAGAATCACGCTGCAGGTGTGAGATCCATCTTCTGCTGATGCAGCGGGAAAATCAATAAACGGCTGCATCTGTGTTTGTGTTGGATTATGGGTCAGCAAAAGCGCTGAGGAGAAAACCGTCCCCAGAGAGCCCAAACATGCCCAGAACCTGCCTTTTCAATTCTGTCCTGAGCCGTATGGATTTCCTCTCCAACCTTCAGCATCGCCTCTGTGGGGATTTCATTAGACTGGAGAGTGTGTGTTGTGTTCAGAGGACAGGCTGCGTGTGCTTTATGCCATTTAACATGAAGATCTGTAAGCTGTATTCATAAAGTGAAGGCCTGTAATACCAGGAGAAAGCTACCCAATAACAAAACATGTCTATTTCATGCTATTTCGACCTATTAAGTCCAAACCAAACCCAGACCCAGAGTGAAATGTCATCACAAACAGGCTGTTTAATGTATTCTTATGTTGCTTTGCTTTCGTGTCTGTGTGTGTTCAGAACGTGAACGAGTCCGAAGCCATCCAGGACGAGTTGAACGAGAAGGTTGAAAGACTGAAAGCTGAACTGGTGGTCTTTAAGAGTCTCATGAGCGATGTGAGTATTTCCATATCTAGAGACCAATATACTGTATCACTGACAGTTTCTTCAGAGAAAAGTCGAAATCGAATTGTATTCATTACATAGATAACAGGTAATAAACAAACATTCTTCCAGTAATGTTATTAGAATGTTTGTTCAAAGTTATCTGTTCTATAATAACGTTCTCAAAACATCAGATGGAAAGTTTTGTCTGATATTTTTTAGTTTAAAGGATTAATTCACTTCAGAATTCAAATTTCCTGATAATTTACTCACCCCCATGTCATCCAAGATGTTCGTCTTTCTTTCTTCGGTCGAAAAGAAATTAAGGTTTTTGAGGGAAACATTCCAGGATTTTTCTCCATATAGTGGACTTCACTGGGGTTCAACGGGTTGAAGGTCCAAATGTCAGTTTCAGTGCAGCTTCAAAGAGCTCTGCATGATCCCAGACGTTGAATAAGAGTCTTATCTAGAGAAACCATCACTCATTTTCTAAAAAATATAACATTTTTATATACTTTTTTACCACAAACGCTCGTCTTGCACTGCTCTGCGATGCGCCACGCATTACGTAATCACGTTACGCGTGACGTAGGCGGAAGTACCGCGGTAGGGCGAAAAACTCCATCTCATTTTCTCCTCCAACTTCAAAATCATCCGACAGCGTTGTTTTACTTTTTTTGTGAAGGCCGTTTGACTTAGTCTTTGCACGTTCGCTTCGTAGACACTGGCTCGGTACTTCCACCTACGTCACGCGTGACCTTTCCAACATGATTACGTAATGCGTGGCGCATCACAGAGCAGTGCAAGACGAGCATTTGTGGTTAAAAAGTATATAATGTTTATTTTTTTTAGAAAATGACCGATGGTTTCTCTAGATAAGACCCTTATTCCTCGTCTGGGATCATGTAGAGCTCTTTGAAGCTGCACTGAAACTGACATTTGGACCTTCAACCCGTTGAACCCCAGTGAAGTCCACTATATGGAGAAAAATCCTGGAATGTTTTCCTCAAACTTTTCGACTGAAGAAAGAAAGACATGAACACGATGACATGGGGGTGAGTACATTATCAGGACATTTTTATTCTGAAGTGAACTAATCCTTTCATGGGAAATGAAATGTTTTTTAGAACATATTTGAAGTTCATGAAGTACAGTATAATTGTTTTGTTTTATCACATCATCAGATCACTACATGTTTTATTCCAAATAAAACTCAATAATTCATGTGGATGTTGTTTTTTTACTATATTTGGTAAGAATCTCAATCAAGTCTTTATTAGCCTAATTCCGAAGTAAACCCCGCTGGTTGTTTTCCATGACTTCTGTTTCACGACAGCAGAGAAACACGCTCGGCCTTATTTGGCTCTTTTCCCCTGCGGCAGAAACACAGAGCTGAGACAATACACACACACACACCGACTTCTGCTTTGAGCCATATTGTCATTGTTTCATATTCACACACACCTTCCGTTTATACCAGTTGATCTGGATAGTGAGGAATTAATAAACCGTTTATTCAGATGTCACCTGGATTTACAGGTTAACGTTACTTCACTTTCGCATTGCCTCTTCTGTCAGCTAGTCATTCACACGAATGTCACCGTGTGCCAGTAAATACCACAAATAGATTTGGGGCAATAAAAACTCTGAACTGATGTATTTATTATAAAGGCTGGCGGGCGACGCCGCTCTAGAGACGTAGAGAACCAGAGGAAAATCCTGGACCTGAAAGTAAGAGAGAATGCAAGACATCATCTGTAGTTAATAAAGGAAAACAATTGCTTTGATTCGTTTCATTTGCATCTGTTTCCTGCACTCTGTGTGTTGTGTTTTTATTAACAGACCACACGCAGAGGAGACGGGTGTCTAAATAGCATTAGTTAACCATCTGCAGCGTCCATACAGAATAAATGAGTCACAGCAATTGTTTCCCATGAGGCTTTTTTAGGTGAAATTAACTGCTCAAGTTTGTTGCGTGCCTGTGGATTCACCACAAGACTAACTTGTTGGTCTTAGCATCTGTGTGCAATGACAGTGATTTATGACTGATGTGTTTAGCTTATAATTGGCATTCAGCATGAGATTACAGTGATTTGAAGTGGCATAATGAGTTTTTATGAGAATGAGTTTCTCAGTTTGAATAAGCATATTGACACATACACACTGCAGCTAAATATAATTATCACTTAATACTGTTTCTTTCACTCTAAATTACATTCGACGACTGCATTTTCCAACCCAATTCACTCCTGAAAAACAATGTTAGTGACATTCGAAGTTCTCATGTGTGCAGTCTGTGTGGATTGACAGGTGATCTAACCAATTATAACACCAAATTCGCCATTTTGTCTGACAAAGCAGTCAGGGGAGTGAGTAGATTAACGTCGGTGGACTTGAATTTGAAAAATAGTGTGTACGGACGTCGTTCAGTGGTTGAAACAACATTCCTTCTGATGTTCATTCATGTTTATTTGATGCTATAAATTAACTAGTAGGAAGCGACGTTCGGTTCACGAGCCGTTGAGCTGAGGTGCTACAGCGATCTGTCACGACACATTAAAGAGGTACAAAACGTTTAAAAAAACAAAAAGGAAACTTGTACAATGACGGACAAACCACGAGTGAAACATAAGTACTATATATACACAGACAATTGTGCCAAACAAGAAAACAAGGGGGCGTGGTTAATGGGAAACACCTGGGGAACTTAATCAACATGAAAAACTACAAAGAACAACAAAGAACTACAAACTACAAAGCAAAGCACACGACAGGAAATAGCATAAAAGTCTACAAACGCACAATATATGACAGCAATGTGTATTTGTTAATGTGTATGTAATATTAAAGTGCTCCACACTTATTTTAATAAATGTTTAAATATATATATTTTAATTTACAAATATTAGATTTTATTTAAAAATACTAACATTTATTTTTT
>RJVU01079719.1:401690-414524 GCA_003731715.1 Anabarilius grahami
ATAAATATTTGAGCAGATTAATTTGCTCATCATTCGGACCATCTTTGATATTTAAATTAGGTCAATGTTATTATGGTTACAACAGAAAAGTGGATTGATTTTACTTACTTGTTCATACAGGCAGTATATGGTTCACTATATGGACAACTGGAGAGTCACAGCTGTTAATAAATACGGCTGTCAGATCAAATACTGACTGCATTTAGCCCATGTCAACCATCGCAAAACTTTGCAGTGTGCACGTGGCCTGTGTGTAAATATAGAGGCATGGGAGTGAGAATAAAGTGACTAAGCACAAATCTAATGACATTGCAATTGTCAATCTTGTTTCTCCAGCATCATAATCCAATAGTTTCCTTCTCATTTTCTAACACTGCTTGAATCTTTGTTTAGCAAATGTCCGACCTCGACACCAAGATCCAGGAGAAAGCCATGAAGGTGGACATGGACATCTGCCGGAGAATCGACATCACGGCCAAACTGTGTGACGTGGCTCAGCAGAGGAACTCAGAGGACATGTCGAAAATGTTCAGTCCTTCCAGAGCACCAGCAGACAGGGTGGGTAAAACCTTTACTGCAGTGCACACAAGGTGATCACATTGCAGTGCTGCCAAACCCACGCTATAGTTCCAATGCATGGCTTGATTTTAATATGTACCTGTAATATTTTTCATCTCAGGCATGCAGAAAGAAGGAGAAGAAGCCTTTATCGGATGAGGAAAGCTCTGAGATGGATGCTGATCCCAGTACTTCAGAGGAAGACGTTCCCTTCAACATCACAGACGAGATGAAACGCATGCTCAACCATCTGTGAGTCCTCACAAAAAACTAACAGAGCAGAGGGACAGATTCAGGGTTCAGACTGCAGTCAGATATGCTGGATTGAGATTGCTTCATGTCTGTACTCTGTCACCAGCAAGTGGTGATGCTAAGAATTGCAGACGGACAAAAGCTATTTGGGGGGGAATTGTGCTTTTTCCATGCATTTACAACTGAGTTTTTAATCTGTAGATTTCAATGTCATGACCTTGTAAAGCCTGTATCTCTGTGTTTCTCTGATTCTCACTTCTGCTAAGAGCTTTATCTACTTTTTCAGCAATTTTCTACAGCATTTATTAATTTTACCTGATGTTAATTTTAACATTTACTAATACATTATTAAAATCAAAAGTTGTCTGTTAACATTCGTTAATGCACTGTGAACTAACTTGAACAAACAATGAACAGTTGCTGTGAAAACTCATTGTAAGTTCAAGTTAGGTAATGCATTAACTATTTATAGTTAAGAATAGTTCATTGTTATTACAATTATTTTAACAATTGAGACTTTATTGTAAAGTGTTACCAATAATTGTTTAAAGAACGTTACTGCCATAGAGAAATATTCCATTCAAAACAAAAAAATTTCATTTTCTTAAAAAACAGTGCCAACCAAACTAAACTTTGTTAGTTGTTAATATATTTATAATTTAAATATCTTTATAAAGTAAAATAAATTAAAGTCGAATTATATTTAGGTGGATTAATAATCTAATAATCGCTGAATTAGATTTATGCAATAATGGCATTAATTCCACCTAGTTTTTTTCTCAGACAAAAGCTTGTCTGAGACTCAAATTAATGATTCATTTAATTACAAATGACTAAAGAAATCAAATCAAATCATGTTCAGGTGGAGTACTTCTTTAAATTGACCTGTTCACACTGAAGTCACATTGCAAAACTATGGAAGCTTGTTTCCGACATGAAATAAAAAATGAAAAAGGTCATTGCGACTTTTTATCTCACAATTCTAACTTCTTGCTATTACAAGTTTATATCTCAAAAAGTCATAATTGCAAGATATAGTCATAATTGCGAGTTATAAAGTCATAATTGCGAGATATAAAGCCCAAATTGCGAGATGTAAAGTCCAAATTGTGAGTTATAAAGTCATAATTGCGTGATATCAAGTCAGAATTGCGAGTTATAGTCAAAATTGCGAGATATAAAGTCAGAATTGCGTGATAAGTCAGAATTGCGAGTTATAAAGTCAGAATTGCGAGATATAAAGTCAGAATTGCGTGATATAGTCAGAATTCTGAGATATAATCTGAGAAATAAAGTCAGAATTTTGAGTTTATATCTCGCAATTCTGAAAAAAAGTCTGAATTGCTTGATAAAAAACTCGCAATTGCGAGAAAAAAGTCAGAATTGTTAGATTGAAACTGGCAATTGCAAGAAAAAAGTTAGAATTGTGAGATAAAAAGTCACAATTACTTTTTTTTTTTTTTGTGACGGAAACAAGCTTCCCTAGACTCAGCTAATGATATGTTCTAACAATATGTTCTCTCATTAACTTGTTCTCTGAATGTTCAAAACATCCAGTTTTTTTAAATGTTTTAAAAACTTTTTTTCATGGTTATGTGAACATTTAGAGAACATTATTAAGGACCAGATAACTTTCAAACGAACATTCTATTAACGTTACTGGAAGAACGTTTGTTTATAACCTTGCCAGAACGTTTCCTGTTATCTGGGGATGCATATCCAATTTATTTCGACTTAAGAATGCAACCCAGATCCAAATTGAAAATGTAAGATTCAGTGCAAATTTTGCCATTCACAGTGAGGGAAAAATCAGATTTGGGCCTCCTTCAGCTGCAGTGTGAAAGTAGTGTATGTCTCTATATTGTTTGTGTATGTATCCGTCCTGTTTTGTGCTTGTCTTCTCTTTCGTTTTGTCCGTGATTGTCTTCACTGCCTGCTCTTTCTCTGTGCTTTCTTTCTGCCCCTTTCTTTTTCCTCACGTGCAGACATTGTTCAGATAATTCATTTGTTGCTAGGCGGGAGACGTTTGAGATCGATGATGACTGTGACAGTCTGACGTGGGAGGAGAACGATGATACGCTGCTGCTATGGGAAGATTTCTCCAACTACAATGTACCCTGTGCCCTTACCAACAGCACCGGCGCTCTCGACTGCAACGGAGACGCTCATGAAGCGGTGAGTTTACATATATCATCATTATACACTATCGTTCACAAGTTTGGGATCAGTAAGATTTCTTAAAGATACATTATGTAACTTTTGGCCCAAGCTAATGTTGGTTCTTGTTTTATTACGAGCTCTGTCGCATTCTCTTTTTGCCAGCAGACTCTCCTCTGTTCGGCGTTTGTTTAAATATGTGTGAAATATGAGGAAATATGAGTGAAATAAGCCTGTTTCTCTGTTGTGTGTCTCAGGACGGCAGTCTTGGTAGTCTCATCGATGAGACAGAGTCTCTTATCAAGACCAGAGAGCAGGAATATCAGAAGACTATCGGACAAATTGAGGTTTGAATGTGCCTGTTTTTCTTTATTGTCCTTCCAAACCAAACTGTGATTGTCTTTGTCCCTCTACTGAACCTCATATGATGCAGTTGAATGTGTCTGGGAAGAAAAGTTTTTCTTCACCAGCCCTGGAACTTGATTCCAGACATATTTATATCATTCTCTCTCTCACACAGATGGAGTTGGCCACCGCTAAGAGTGACATGAACAGACACCTGCATGAGTACATGGAGATGTGCAGCATGAAGCGAGGGCTGGACGTGCAGATGGAGACGTGCAGGAGAATGATCAAGGGTGGAAGGTGATTCACAGCCACAGCTTCTCAACTTATAGTGCTGATTTAAGATCGGAAATGCCTATTGTTTGTAGTATTCAAAAGTACTGAAGACAAAGCTCAACAGAAGGGCTTTTCACACTTGAACTAGTTAATCATGGGTCATTGTAAACCCTGGGAAATGGAATACTGGGTCATCTTGCTTCACATTTCACATTGCTCATAATTTACCCAGGGTTAACAATTAATCCTGGGTATTCATAAGGTGCATATTTGTAGTGTCAGTGTCATAAAGCATAGGCAATGAAAGCACATTTTAAAGGGGTCATGAATTGCAATTTTTTTATTATTTTATTATGTTTTCTGAGGTGCACTTATGATGTTAATATTTTACATAAAAAATTGTCACAATTTAGAAATAAATGGCCATTTTATACCCTGTTTTTAGCCCTCTGATTTGAACGCTTGATTTATAAATCGAGGGAACAAAATAGTAAATCGTGCGTACGAATGAGCAAATCGAGGGAATGAAATAGTAAATCGTGTGCACGATTTAACAAATCAAGGGAACAAAATAGTAAATTGTGAGCACGATTTAGCAAATCAAGGGAACAAAATAGTAAATCATGCGTACGAATTAGCAAATCAAGGGAATTAAATAGTAAATCGCATGATTTAGCAAATCAAGGGAATGAAATAGTAAATCGTGGGAACAATTTAGCAAATTGAGGGAACGAATTTGTAAATTGTGCGTATGAATTAGCAAATCAAGGGAACGCTATAGTAAATCATGTGCATGAATTAGCAAATCGAGGGAATTAAATAGTAAATCATGTGCACAATTTAGTAATTCGAGGAAACGAAATAGTAAATCGTGTGCACGATTTAGCAAATCGAGGGAACAAAATAGTAAATTGTGCGTACGAATTAGCAAATCGAGGGAATGAAATAGTAAATCGTGTGCACGATTTAGCAAATCGAGGGAACAAAATAGTAAATTGTGCGTACGAATTAACAAATCGAGGGAATGAAATAGTAAATCGTGTGCACGATTTAACAAATCAAGGGAACAAAATAGTAAATTGTGAGCACGATTTAGCAAATCAAGGGAACGAAATAGTAAATCATGCGTACGAATGAGCAAATCAAGGGAATTAAATAGTAAATCGCACGATTTAGCAAATCAAGGGAATGAAATAGTAAATCGTGGGAACAATTTAGCAAATTGAGGGAACAAATTTGTAAATTGTGCATATGAATTAGCAAATCAAGGGAACGCTATAGTAAATCATGTGCAAGAATTAGCAAATCGAGGGAATTAAATAGTAAATCATGTGCACAATTTAGTAAATCGAGGAAACGAAATAGTAAATCGTGTGCACGATTTAGCAAATCGAAGGAAAAAAATAGTATATCGTGGGAACAAAATAGTAAATCGTGCGTACGAATTAGCAAATCGAGGGAACAAAATAGTAAATCATGCGTACGAATTAGCAAATCGAGGTAATGAAATAGTAAATCGTGTGCACGATTTAACAAATTAAGGGAACAAAATAGTAAATTGTGAGCACGATTTAGCAAATCAGGGAACGAAATAGTAAATCATGCATATACGAATAAGCAAATCGAGGGAATTAAATAGTAAATCGCACGATTTAGCAAATCAAGGGAATGAAATAGTAAATCGTGGGAACAATTTAGCAAATTGAGGGAACGAATTTGTGAATTGTGCGTATGAATTAGCAAATCGAGGGAACGCTATAGTAAATCATGTGCATGAATTAGCAAATCGAGGGAATGAAATAGTAAATCATGTGCACAATTTAGTAAATCGAGGAAACGAAATAGTAAATCGTGTGCACGATTTAGCAAATTGAAGGAAAAAAATAGTATATCGTGGGAACAAAATAGTAAATCGTGCGCACAAATTATCAAATCGAGGGAATGAAATAGTAAATCGCACAATTTAGCAAATCAAGGGAATGAAATAGTAAATCGCACAATTTAGCAAATCAAGGGAATGAAATAGTAAATCGTGGGAACGATTTAGCAAATTGAGGGAACGAATTTGTAAATTGTGTGCATGAATTAGCAAATCAAGGGAACGGAATAGTAAATAATGCGCATGAATTAGCAAATCGAGGGAATGAAATAGTAAATCATGTGCACAATTTAGCAAATCAAGGGAACAAATTAGTAAATTGTGCACACGATTGACTTTTTTTCTTACAAGTCATGTCACTATTCACTAACGCACCAGTGGGCGGCGCCAAAGACATGATGATGTAGAAGGAGGCGTTGATCTTCTTCTGCAAAGGCAGTCTTTCGCTGCACTATGACATCATAATTCCACATTTTTCAGATCCTGTCAATTTGTTTCAATAAAAGCTGTTTTTGGAATAGAATTTTTGAAGTTTTGAGTATTGAAAATTACGGGATATTTTTGTAGTATAATGACCTCTTAACTGTCAAAAGATCAGGACCTCAGTTCAGGACCTCTTTAATATCAAATTAACAGGAAAATTCAGGTAGTATTATATTATATTATATACAGTATTAACCATTACACACCAAATGAAGTCAAATCTATCATATAATGTGACTAAGTACAATAGCTCAGACTTCCCTTGTAATTTTAATACTAGTTAGTAATGTAGACATGAATTGCACCATTTTTATTGAGGATTTTAATAAATCATCTTCTCTTTCCTTTCGTTTCTCATCCCTTCAGAAATTCTCCTTCCATCAGCTCATCCGCGAGCAGTGACTCAGGGAACACTGACGAGATACAAGACGAGTCAGACAAGGATGGAGAGACGGAGGGGCCAATCAGCTGATACCTGCCCAGCCTGGCCCCGCCCTCTTCCCCCCACCGAGCTCCAATCAGCTCTCGGGCCACCCAGCAATCGTCCAATGGCGTTATACTGAGGGACAGAGCCCACTCCCACAAACCCAAAATTCTGTAGGTGCTTTAACGTCTCCGTGTCAGAGTGGGGCGGAGTTGATGAGGGTTGTTTTTGTGCTTCGACATCAATATCGATGCGTCACACGGTGCCACAGCTCTGCTGGACAACTATGAATCGGATCAGTCCCAGCCAAAATACATCACACAATACACCTGATCAAACTCAAATCCATATCTTGATTAGAAACTGGAAAACGTTCACGCAGCGTAAGTGATAAATAAGACTGAAAGCCAATCAGACCAAAACGGACTGAAAACACTCCCTTAACATTTGTGGCTTTTTATTTTTCTAAAAAACGATTTGAGAAATCAACGGTTTACTGCAGAAACATTTCGGCCTTTTAAGCCCCGAACCCAGTCACGAATGTGGAACACAGAACAAGCTCACGTTCTATGCAATCGGCCTTACTTCGTGATCTGCGTTTATGATTTGCCTTAGTTTGCAGCGCAGGCGATTTCATCTGTTATGTACAACATTCACGTGTTTTAAAGTGTCGCCCAGGCCTTGGTGGCTCACAATGTTTACGCACTTAATGCCAGAATCTGTGGAACAGTGTCCCATCATTTTGAGCAGCTGCCAATGATGATTGAAGCTATTTCAAGGGTTACACACATCAGTATCTCAAATATTAACGAGCTATGTGCCTAAATACTGTATTGCAGGTTCATTTTGGATGGCCTTACTGCATTTCCACTACTTTTTATAGCTGCACTCATTATAATCACGGGGAAAATGATCAAATTTGCTTTGTTGATTTTATGTCCATTTCTTTGCAAGGCTAAATAGTCAAGGTGGGGGGATTGATTGTACCATATATAGACCATGTCCCAGCTAACAGGGAACGTTCTCAGAACATTCTCTCAAAGTTAGATGTCAACAAATGTTCTTCCAGTGGCATTAAAAGAACTTTCATTTAAAGTTATATGGTCTTTAATAATGTTCTCAAAACGTTAGCACAAAAACATTATTTATACATTGTTCATTCTGAAACATTTTAGTTGGATGTTTTTCTAACATTTTTAAATGCTACTAATTGTCTCAGAATGTTCAGAGCACATTCAAAAGTAACAATCCCAGAATGTTTGCGAAATGGAATGTTCCTTTAACGATTTTAAAACATTAAAAACAAAAACTGGACGTTTAGAATGTTCAGAGAACATTCAGAAATAATGTTCTTAGAACATATTTTTGTTAGCTGGGGTTGGGTTTATCTGAAATTATACCCATGTCTATAAATATATGTAGATTCAAAAGTGACAAAAGCATAGGATTATGTCAAGTTGCATTGAAGCCCTCATGATGGCCGCTGTTCCGTACAGATTCAGAGTCTGTTTTCATGGATATGGCTTATAAAGTTTCCCTATCTATGAGTTTTAATGGCCTTTGTGTTTGTCTTGCTTGGTGTCTTCTGGCTCTTTATATTTTGCATTTTAATCTTGTACGTTCCTGGGTTATGTGTATTATTTTAATTATATTAATCTGAAATACGGGAAAATTTGATGGGTTTATTAAACATCAGTGATTTAATTATAAGCTCAAAGATGTAATTATAAGCTCAAAATATGGTTGCAGAGGGTTTTTAAAAAGTAGTATTACTTTTGTAGTAAATAAGTTGGTGGGCATTGTTTTTGTTTATTCATTTTGAATACATCTGAAAGTTAGCTAAAGAGCTGATATTATATTTTATAAAATCATCTGTCAATTTTGCAATTTAGTTTGTGCATTTGATTTCCAAACCTATCAAAGATTAGATAAAGTCTGGCTTTTGAATTTTATGAATATATAAAATTCATGTTTTTATATTGTTCAGGGTATCCAGGGCTAATTTGGATGCTTTTCCCTGGAAAATGAAACATGCACTAAGAGTTCTCGCCTTTTAACCTGAAACACTGTTGGTCTATTTTTTATTGTTTATGGTGAGAATCGAGCTATTTTTTGTCTTTTCTGAATCCATAACATGGGACAGATGCCTCTTGTCAAAATCTTTTTATGATTTATGAACAAAGAAATGGGAAAAATGGGCAGCATCACAAGGGGAATTGGAAAAAGTGCATGTTATGTGTTTTCTGATTTTAATTCCATTGTACATGGTGTTTATTGAGGAAAAACGGGAATCATCTCTGTAAGTTTCCAAAAGTATGATTTGGAAAATATCTTTGTGCTTGAATATTGTATTTTGGAAGGAACTTTCTAACTGAAACTGGATGAGAAAGTGATTCTGTCATCATGTTTGCTCATTTTAAGAAAAGCACAAAATGGCAGCAAATGTAGGCTGAAATTTCTGTGAAACATTAAACTGTAGTGATGGGGTCATATTGTGTGAACTTTCATAAGTGTACACAACACAAAATCGAGTTTGTGTAGCGTTTGCGTTCACATACTTGCATATAGTATGTTTCGGGCCATTGTCTGCACATCAGTTATGCAGTTTTTCTTATGAAGGGTAAATGTATTAGCTTATCACATCAAGCCTTTATCAATGAATGTACAGAATATCAGATGAGCTCATCATTAGCTCATCAAAATGTTATTTAGTTATCAGACACAAGATAAAATATTTTGGATGTTATTGCTCTGTTGGGTCACGTTAGCATTATTTTACCTCAGTACATTACAAACCTTTGACCATATGAGGTTAAATGAGGCTGAATATATAATGACGTTGCACAATTACTTTTGAATTTAATATAGAGTTTGTAATAGAGCATAAAACACCAGTTCATTAGACCCCCTTCAGCAAGTGACGCTTTAGTCATCGTACCAGCATCAGCGAGTTTTACAGAAAGCCTATACGACAGATGATAGTGGCTTTAGCAACATCTGTGGCCTGTGTCCTTCTCATAGCACTGTTTCTTATCTTTTTATTTTTATTATAATTACTTTGACATCTGAAATTATCAGTATACGTACATTAGAACATTTATATGTTGTCTTTGTTATTTGGTTATGCTGCAAATGAGTTTTCCTGGTGTGTGAGCAACTGGTGTATGTTTCAAAATAATGAATTGGTGCTGGGGTCAAAAAATAAACGTAATTGATTAATTTGCTTTGTTGATTTCCTTTTGTTCATAATGTTTCAGTTTAAGGAAACCCTATTAATTTAGTGTTTATGGCCATGAATGTAGAGCGTGTGTTCATTTCGATAATAAAGGGAAGGAGAGAACTTTTTTTAAATCAAATTCTTTTGATTTTTATTAAAAAATTTACTCATAATTTATTAATTTACATTTTAATTTATTATAAATTTTTTTGGCAAGGCAAGTTTATTTAATTGGTAATTCAAAGTGCTTTACATAAAAAGTATTTAAAATAATCGTAAAATAATAATAACATGCATAAGAAATGAAACGATAAAAAGTAAAAAAATAAAATTGATTACAAATGTTTTTGAAATGTATTAAAAACAAATAAGAATACAAGAGAATGAGACGTAAATAAGATAAATTATTTATTAATTATTAAATTTTAAGTTCATCATTTGTCTGACTTCACTGCAGCTGTGTGTTTTTTAATTATTATTTATTTATTTTCCATGAAGTGCCAAAAGCACATAATGCTTTTCATGCACTATAAGTCCAATTTATTAAATTTTTCAGGATACAGTTAAATTTAGGATACAGTGCAGTTTCAGATATATAGTATTTGAGTGAAGTTTAATTGTATATTAGGAAATATTTCATTTAAGTTCACTATAAAAAGAACAGCATTTCCAATTATTTTCAATCGAAAAGTCGCTAAATGTCGCTAGATGATGTCATGCAGCAATTAGCATATTTGTGACATCGTGTTGTATTTGCATTCTGCCTAATGTCGACACTTTACATCTCTCCAAAGAAGAACACCATGAGGTGAACACTGTCAAAGCCATATGCACAGAGTGAATTCTGTGGCCGGCTGACGTCGTGCGACCAGCACATGGTGGCTCGTTGGTCTAGAGGTATGATTCTTGCTTAGGGTGCAAGAAATCCTGGGTTCAAATCCTGGATAAGCACATGAGGCCCATGAGAAGAATCCTGGACAGGTTCCATTGTGTAATGGTTAGCACTCTGAATCAGCAATCATTTGACTGAAAAGCCTTCAGAAATCGGCCTTGCAAACGGATGCTCTGGTAGAGAGATGCGATTCCCAGGAGGGATCGGGAAGACGGATGAGCTGGTGTTTAGAGACTGAGAAGCCACAGAAGGATCTTCACTAAGCTTTGGTTCCCTTTCTCTTCAAAACGCCATCAACCAGCCACTGCTCAGCTACAGGTACCAAACAACAGTGGCTTAATATAAGTGACCTGAGCACTGAACATTAGTTGAGCACTAGTACTGTGCTACCATTTACCTTTTCACGTAGAAGAGCATGTATCCGTTCTTCCCAAAGTTATTTGATGCCTTTGCCCAGCTGGTTCTTGTGATGCTGGTGTCACTACATTCCAGCCATGCAGATTCAGTGGTGTCACGGATGTGACTGATGTAATGCCCTACAAGACAGAGGAACATTAGTATGATGCTTAATGAGAGAATGAGATGACTGGAAATATAGAAGAAAGTCTTACCACAATACAAACTGCTGCCCAGATGTGACACCACACCAGCTAATTTGTACGGTGATGCTTCCACCTGTTGAACACAAACACAGATTATTAGATGATCTATCTATCTATCAGTTTGTCTGTCTATCTATCTGTTTGTCTATCTATCTATCATCTTATCAGTTTGTCTATCTATCTGTTTGTTTGTATATCTATCTATCTATCACCTAACAGTTTGTCTATCTATCTATCTGTTTATCTATCTATCAATCAGTTTGTCTATCTATCTATCTATCTATCTATCAGTTTGTCTGTCTATCTATCTATCTATCAGTTTGTCTATCTATCTATCTATCAGTTTGTCTATCTATCTATCTATGAATTGCTGTCTATATCTTTCCTGTGGTCCTGCAGGCTCAATGCTATTCTTCTTCCTTCTCTTTTGCTGATGATTTGGGCTCTTTCTTTTTGTCACTGTCATCTCCCTGCTCTCTGTTAAACATCATGCATAAAATAAGAAAACACTTCAGAACATATTCAATGCTTAAAGATCATTCAAATGTTGTCTTTTCAAAGCAAATGTCTTCCTAATGCTGTCTTTCAGAGTAATTCAGGTGAGCGATCGATCCATAAGTGTCCAGCAGAGGGCAGATGTTTGATGAACTCACACGCACCTGTACTGCAGGACAGTGAAAACTCTCCTGGTACTTCCAGTCGATCCTTGACTTTGCGCATTGAGGATCTAATGTCAAAGCGCAGTACGAGAAGTACCAGAACCCTGTAGGGAGATTCAAATGATCAGAAGTTATAGACTAGCACTTGTTGAGTTATGGATACTGACTGATTAACAAAGTGTTGTACCGTGGAAATGTGATTAATTCCAGCGCCTCCGAGGCTGTTGTGCCGGCACACTCGCTGCATGAGCAGTCAAGTGAAGATGTCTGGAGAAAAAAAAAAGACACAGACATCAGCCAATCAGAAACTACATCCTCCTGCTGGTATGTAATCAGTGCAGTCACTCACTTTGAAGTACTGCTGCAGGCTGTCTATGAGGCATCCTCGAGGGCTGATGACCAGCGAGAGGTAGTTGCAATCCTCTCTGAAGGTCTTCTGGAAGCCACAGCTGAAACCACAGAACATCAGCGTCACATAAATAAGTCTAAGAGTCTGAAACGAGCGCAGGTGTGGATGTGAGATGTCATTACCTGTCGCAGGTGCGCAGGCGGTTGAGCTGGAACTCCATATTGGCTACTGGGCAGGTGTATTTAGGCCAGTAGCTCTGGAGAAGCTCACCCTCATCCTTCAGATGGGACAGACAAACCATCAGGAACTCATGGGCATCCTGAGAGGAGAAAGAGTGAATGATGATAAGGATCATCTTAAATTATTTTATGAATAATAATATCCGGTTCATCGTCTCACTCACCTGCTGATGGTCTCCCCAGAAATCTGGATGGCGAGTTTCAATGCAGGCCTTTACTTTAGACAAGAGCTTCACCTTCAGCCTCTTGTCATTGCCGGTCAGTCTGGTCATATGCAGGTCAGTAAGTGCCCTAGAGAGAAAATCGTACAGAACTGCTTGGGTTTTGCTGCTTTGAAATTGCTAATTTCTATTTAGATTTAAATATAATGTTGCAGAAATTCAGTGTTGGTACCTGAACCTGGGTTTATTACAGTAAACATTTTTGTTATTTGAAATAAAGTAAATGTTAACTAAAATAAAATATTAATATATTTATAAAAAAAAAAAATATGAATATATCT
>RJVU01079719.1:422521-440418 GCA_003731715.1 Anabarilius grahami
TTTTTTCTATGTTGCACTTGAAATAAAATAATTTCAACTTAAATAAATATTTAAGGTCCATTTATTACTATATTTTTTCTATGTTGCACTTGAAATAAAATAATTTAAACTTAAATATTTAAGGTCCATTTATTATTATTATTATTATTATTATTGTTATATTTTTTCTATGTTGCACTTGAAATAAAATAATTTCAACTTAAATATTTAAGGTCCATTTTTTATTATTATTAATATTTTTTTTCTATGTTGCACTTGAAATAAAATAATTTCAACTTAAATATTTAAGGTCCATTTATTATTATTATTATTATTATTATTGTTATATTTTTTCTATGTTGCACTTGAAATAAAATAATTTCAATTTAAATATTTAAGGCCCATTTTTTATTATTATTATTATTAATATTTATTTTCTATGTTGCACTTGAAATAAAATAATTTCAACTTAAATAAATATTTAAGGTCCATTTATTACTATATTTTTTCTGTGTTGTACTTGAAATAAAATAATTTAAACTTAAATATTTAAGGTCCATTTATTATGATTATTATTATTATTGTTATATTTTTTCTATGTTGCACTTGAAATAAAATAATTTCAACTTAAATCAATATTTAACGTCCATTTATTGTTGTTGTTGTCGTTATTATATATTTTTTCAATGTTGTACTTTAAATAAACGCCTCTAAACAATCACAGGACAGTTTTTTGCAATGGTTTTCCTTACAGTTTATATTATGTTACATTGATATACATATATAGATATTTCGTAAAGTTATTATTCTGTTAAATCATGTTCAGTGTGATATTAGTTTACTTAGTGATATTATATTAATTACTTATTTTTTCTTCATAGCCCTTCAACCACTCTCACAAAGTGTCCAAGTTCTGCTATGCTGATAAGGTACAGTATGTGTTGTTTAGTGTAAATTATAACATCAAAATGAGGAAATATTGCAAATGTATATGAGAGATTCACCTCACTTGAACTCAACCATTTCAAAGGTTTTATTTAGCATGGAATGATCATTATTTGCTCTGGTCTGTAGGAGCTGATAAATAAAGCCATTGAGGCCTCGGTAGCCGCTCGGAGGGAATGGGATCTTAAACCGGTGGCGGATCGAGCCCAGATCTTCTTCAAAGCTGCTGACATCATCAGCGGACCCAAGAGAGCAGAAGTTCTGGCCAAGACTATGATCGGACAGGTGCGTCTTCACAAAGACCTTTGCACATTTGGAGCCTGTTACTACTTGATCACGAGTTGTCTGATGTTAACTAGTCTGTTAGACATGAAGTTATGTTTGCTGGCTTTCCATTAATCTTTGAGAATCCATTCCTGATGCTCAGGGTAAGACTGTGGTCCAGGCTGAGATTGACGCTGCTGCAGAACTCATTGACTTCTTCAGGTTCAATGCCAAACATGCGGTGGAGCTGGAACACCAGCAGCCACTGGACAGCGATGGAAGTACCAACACCATGCTGTACCGTGGATTGGAGGCGAGTTTTCTAAATAATCAGATAATGACGTAATACATTTATTTGCGCAAGCCATGATTGGTATTGACTTTAATTGTGCTTGTTTTAGGGATTTGTAGCTGCTGTTGCGCCGTTCAACTTCACAGCGATTGGTGGAAACCTCGCCGGCACCCCTGCGATCATGGTTCGATGTCAAGTTTATTCATTTATATAGTGGTTTAAACAATACAGATTGTTTTAAAGCAGCTTCACAGTAATAAACAGGAAAATAATAGTGTTAATGTTGCAAATTCTTCCAATATGAAACTCAATTTCAGCTGTAAAGCAGCTCTAAAAAGATAATAGTGTCATTATTCAGCTCAATGTTGATTCAGTTCAGTTCAATCACAGAATAAAGACAGTCAAATCGATAATATTACTCAATATGAATCATCTTTTTAACTTGTGTTTTAAAATTACTCAATTTGCAGTGACGTTCACTGACATTTGAGTGTTTTGGTTCATTTCTAACACTGACTTTGTCATAAATATGTGTTCAGGGTAACGTGGTGTTGTGGAAACCCAGTGACACGGCCATGTCTGCCAGCTACACCGTCTATAAGATCATGAGAGAGTCTGGATTGCCGCCCAATATCATCCAGTTTGTTCCAGCTGATGGTCCAGTGTTTGGAGACGCCATCACGTCCTCTGAGCACCTGGCTGGCATTAACTTCACTGGCAGCGTCCCGTACGTCTCTTTCAATGCTTGTTGACTTGGTCATACAGTATGCAATGTGATTGCGTTACTCTTATCTTTAGTATAACCTTTTGTCTGGGTTAAAGTTTGTCAGACTTTGTGGTCTTGCGGTGCAAAGGGAACGTTTAAACCCCTTGGATGTTTTGCATGGTTGAAACCTAAAATCTGAAGGATTTTAACTGGCAAAATGGTTCAAAAGTTTGTGTTCAGTAAGATTTTTTTAATGTTTTTGAAAGAAGCATCTTCAAAGTCCCTTTAAGACAAGTCATTTCACTCTGCGGCCTTCTTTGAAATCTCTTTGAATGGGGAAACATTATTCTCCAAAGCTGTTTGCCAAGCTTTCGATTAAATTTTATATTTGAAATCGCCAGTGAAATCTGACAACAAAGTGCATCATGACAAAAAACAGCATTTTTCAGGCTGGATCAAGCGAATGCGCAGTCGTAAGTGCGCGTCTCTATAGGAAGTTCGCGTCTGACTGGAACCGGAGCTTTTAATGGCAGCTGCAGTGACGTGATAACTTTACCAATCAGCGATTTGCTCTTATTTAGAAGGCTGGACTTATTTCGCCATTTTGCACGTTGCACTTACTCCCGTTCATAATAGAGTACCTCGGGGATGACGTGTTTTTGTAGGCCAACCCGGAAGTTAGCGGCGCACTGGTTCCCTCGATCGAAAGCCTATTAATTTTTCCCACAGACTTTTGGAAAATTGCAAAAAAATAAGCTCTGTGTTTAACAAAGGGTTATGACACTTACACGTTTTGTCTATCAAGATAATCTTTACAAGTAAACACAACATTTATGCATTTTGAAGCCTAAATAAAGTCGTCAGATATAAAAAGCTAACAGTAGGCTATAAACGGACTACAGCACACCATGGTCGCGGATCAACGGCACCACCACCAAGCTTCCTCAAACTTTATTTGAAAAACAACTTTATTTAAAATCATGCTCGCTGATTATGATCTGCGCTGTGTATGAACACTTATCTACTTTTTCATGAGAAATGCTGTCCAAATGTCCTGTTTGTCATGATGACTCTTAAGTCCCCGCCAAAGGAAGTAGTCCCTTTTAGCAACCGCCGTTTTTAAGACACAATAAAGGTTTAAAAAAAATCACAAGCGGGTTATTACTGGTGTGTTTTATGTCATAGATCAAAACGTGAAAATATTTAGAGGCTTTGTTAACCACAGACCTTATTTCAGGCGATTTAGCAAAAACCCATTAAAAAAACCCATTGACTTTAGGGCCTAAAGTCCTAAAATGCTAACTCACTTCCGGGTTTTGCTTACAAAAACACGTCATCCCTGAGGGACTCTATAATACGAGTGCACCCGTCTTCCTATATATAAAGTCTTTGGCATCTTCTGCTCATTAAGGCTGCATCTATTTGATCAAAATACAGTAAGAACAATAATATTTTTACAATTTAAAAATTTCTATTTAAATATATTTTAAAATGTAATTTATTCCTGTGATCAAAGCTGAATTTTCAGTGTCACATGATCTTTCAGAAATCATTCTAATATGATGATTTGCTGCTCAAGAAACATTTCTGATTGTTATCAATGTTGAAAACAGTTGTATTTTTGTGGAAACCATTATATATATATATTTAGGATTCAGTGATGAATTGAAAGTTCAAGAGAACAGCATTTATTTGAAAAAGAGTCATTTGTTTTATCAATTTAATGCGTCCTTGTTGAATAAAATTACTCTATTATTTTTTTTAAAAGCTTTTGAACAGTTGTGTAATGAAGGGTGATTGATAACTTGACGACACAAATAAGACTTGATGTAGAAAAACCTTTAAAGGATTAGTTCACTTTCAAATAAAAATTTCCTGATAATTTACTCACCCCCATGTCATCCAAGATGTTCATGTCTTTCTTTCTTCAGTCGAAAAGAAATTAAGGTTTTTGATGAAAACATTCCAGGATTATTCTCCTTATAGTGGACTTCAATGGACCCGTTGAAGGTCAAAATTACAGTTTCAGTGCAGCTTCAAAGAGCTTTAAACGATACCAGACGAGGAATAAGGGTCTTATCTAGCGAAACGATCGGTCATTTTCGAAAAAAATTTAAATGTATATGCATTATATAAACAAATGATTGCCTTCCAAATGGTTCCGCCAAAACCGCACTTTCGTATTCTTCAAAAAGCTTACGCTGTATGTCCTACACTTTCCCTGTTCTACTTACGGAACAAACGCAGTGCCAGTTCCATTTTTTCCGTAAGTAGAATAGGGAAGGCGTAGGACATACAGCGTAAGCTTTTTGAAGAATACGAAAGTGCGGTTTTGGCGAAACCACTGCACTGAAACTGTAATTTCGACCTTCAACCGTTTGGAGGCCATTGAAGTCCACTATAAGGAGAATAATCCTGGAATGTTTTCATCAAAAACTTTAATTTCTTTTCGACTGACTAAAGAAAGACATGAACATCTTGGATGACATGGGGGTGAGTAAATGATCAGGAAGATTTTATTTGAAAGTGAACTAATCCTTTAAGATGTATATGATTTTTCCAGATGTAGACCAAGCCTAGTTAAAAATGTCCTGACGGTGGTGATTTTTATATCGCTCCAATCTGACTTTCCTGTATCATCTCCAGAACCTTTAAACGGTTGTGGAAGCAGGTCGCCCAGAATCTGGATATCTACAGGAATTTCCCTCGTGTCGCTGGAGGTTTGTGTTTTCCGTTCTAATTCTAAAAAAACCTTTAAAACAAAAAATTTGAATATTTTTTAATTTCCTGTTTCTCATGTATGTTTCAGAGTGCGGTGGCAAGAACTTCCACTTCGTGCACAAGTCCGCAGACGTTCACAGTGTGGTGACCGGCACCATCCGCTCGGCGTTTGAGTACGGAGGACAGAAGTGTTCGGCCTGTTCCAGGATTTACGTACCAGACTCCCTGTGGCCTCAGATCAAACAGGGACTCCTGGATGTGCACAAACAGATCAAATTAGGAGACGTAAGTAAGAGTTTGAGTACTGGCGACCGCTGAAGTTTCAGCAGATCAAGGTTGAGTGTTTTATGGCTGCTCACTAAAGTGTTCATGTGACAATTTTCTGTTGTTTCACTTCACAGCCAGTCGAAGATTTCGGCACTTTCTTCTCAGCAGTTATTGATGACAAGGTACAAACCAGCGACCTATTTATCCAATATCAACGATAGTTAAAGGATTAGTTCACTTTTAAATACACTTTTCCTGATAAATTTACTCACCACCATGTAAAGGAGGACGAGATGAAGGTTTTTGAGATGAAGTCGAAAAGAAATGAAGGTTTTTGAGGAAAACATTCCAGGATTATTCTCCTTATAGTGGATTTCAACAGCTACCAACAGGTTGAAGGTCAAAATTACAGTTTCAGTGCAGCTTCAAGGGCTTTAAACGATACCAGATGAGGAATAAGGGTCTTATCTAGCGAATCGATCGGTAATTTCCGAAAAAAATACAACCGTTTATGCTTTAAAAACAAAATATCGCCTTGAACGTACTTTCCGCTTCCGCATTCTTCATAACGCTTACGCTGAATGTTCTACGCCTTCCCTATTCTACTTACGGAACGAACGCGGCGCCAGTTTTGTTTTTTTCCGTAAGTAGAAATAAGGAAGGTGTAGGACATTCGGCGTAAGCGTTATGAAGAATGCGGAAGCGGAAAGTACGTTCAAGGCGATATTTTGTTTATAAAGCATAAACGGTTGTATTTTTTTCGGAAATTACCGATCGATTCGATAGATAAGACTCTTATTTCTCATCTGGGATCGTTTAAAGCCCTTGAAGCTGCACTGAAACTGTAATTTTGACCTTCAACCTGTTGGTAGCCATTGAAATCCACTATAAGGAGAAAAATCCTGGAATGTTTTCCTCAAAAACCTTCATTTCTTTTCGACTGACGAAAGAAAGACATGAACATCTTTACATGGGGGTGAGTAAATTATCAGGAAAAGTGTATTTAAAAGTGAACTAATCCTTTCATGCATGACGTTTTGATTTGCTTCTTGTCAAAGTATTAAACACAATGTCTTTTATTCCCAAGTCATTCTCCAGGATCAAGGGATGGCTGGAACATGCCAAATCCTCTCCACATCTGAAGATCATCGCTGGAGGAAACTGTGATGACAAAAAAGGATATTTCGTTGAACCCACCATCATTGAAACCACCGACCCACAGGAGAAAATCATGAATGAGGTACAGGAACACTTGTGTTTCAGTGGAGGCTCAACGGCTCAGACCAGGATTGCACTCACACACACAGGCTCAGAGCGGTGAATGGGTGGACTTTGGTTTGTTTAGATAAAGCGATCTCTTCCATTTAACCTCATTTAACGCTTATCTTCACAAACGGATGGTCTCAGCTGATCCATTTACCACCACAATATTAAGAACAATTATGTCACCTATTTGCTTTAATTTACTACTTAACATTATAATCAAGTTTTGATTAAAGGAATATTACAGGTTAAACTAGATTAAAGTTTGTAGACCAACTTTGATGTTGACTTGACTTGTATGAAAGTTTGAAAGTTTTATAAGCTTTAAATTTAGTGAAGTAGAAAGAAAGACATTGTTAGCATGAGTTAATATGTTTTAACACATTGCTAACATGAATTTACATGTTTTATAACACATTGCTATCATGATTTAACATTTTGCTAGCATAAATTAACACGTTTTAACACATTGCTAGCATGAATAGCGTGTTATTAACATGTTTTAGCACATTGCTTGCATGAATAGTGTGTTATTAACATGTTTTAGCACATTGCTAGCATTAATTAGCATGTTGCTAGCATGTTTTACCATGTTGTTAACATGATTTAGAACTTTGCTAGCATTTTTTAACACGTTGCTACCACGAATTAACGTTAAAATGTTTAACAAGTTGATAGCATGAATTAACATTTTGCTATCATGTTTTAGCATTTCGATAACACGAATTAACATGTTGCTAACATGTTTTAGAATATTGCTGGCATGGAATAGCATGTTGTTAGCATGTTTTCGCATATTGCTAGCATGAATTAGAACTTTGCTAGCATGAATTCGCATTTTTTAACATATTGCTAGCATTTTTTTGCATGTTGCTACCACAAATTGATATGTTGCTAAAATGTTTTAACAAGTTGATAGCATGAATTAACTTTGCTGTCATGTTTTACCATGTTGATAACATGAATTATCATGTTGCTAGCATTATTTAGGATGCTGCTAGCATGAATTAGCATTCTGTTAACATGTTTTAGAACGTTGCTGGCATTGATTGGCATGTTTTTAGCATGTTTTCGCACATTGCTAGCATGTTTGCTAGCTTGATTTAACATAATAGCATTATTAAGATTTTGCTAGCATGTTTTAGCATACTTATAGCATGAATTAGAATTTTGCTAGCATGTTTTAGAATGTTGTTGGCATGGATTAGCATGTTTTTAGCACGTTTTCGCACATTGCTAGCATGTTCCTAGCATGTTTTAACATTCTTATAGCATGAATTAGCATGTTGCTAGCATGTTTTAGCATGTTGTCCTAGGATAGTCATTAAACTTTGCTAGTGATAGACAAAAATACTCTATAAGTCTTATTGTACAAAAGTTTTGACCCCTCAATGAAAGTCTATGGGACTTTGTCAAGCCAACATGATAGCTTTTACAAAAAAATTATTTTGATTTGTCTATTAATTTGTTTAAAACTTAATTTAAAGATGTGCGAACAGAAATTATTATATATATATAATTTATATTATTACAATTATTGAGTTATTCTCTATATCTGAACTCCCTGAAACGCCTCCATTGTAGTCTTGAGTTTTCTTCCGGGAACAAACATGTTATGATATTCCTCATTTAAATAATTAATATGCAGAATAAAGGGGCGGGGCCTGGTTGAGTTAGTTAGTAGTGTGTTGAAACTGGCGGTTATGGTAAGGGGCGGGATATTTCCCAAACATGCTAGAAGAGCTTGACCAATCACAACACACTGCTCCAGCCAACCAATCAGAGCACATTGTGCTTTTCAGAAGGCGGGGCTTCATAGAGACAGAAACTAAACAGAGCGTTACTGACAGACTGGGAAGAGAGGAGCTGCAACAATGGAGAATATGAGGAAAATAATGTGTTTTTGAACATTCAAGCATGAAAATATATTCTAGTAGAGCCTAAAAATAACATCAAGACTTTGAAAAGGGGCATAATAGGTCCTCTTTAATTAAAAAAATTAAATATAAGTGTAAGTCATAAACATCTCATATTTATTCTTTGCTTTTTCAGGAGATCTTCGGACCCGTCCTGACAGTTTACGTTTACCCTGAATCTGACTACAAGAAGGTCCTGCAGTTAGTAGACAAGACTTCTCCGTATGCCCTGACAGGAGCCGTCTTTTCCCAAGACAAGTGAGTGCTGCACCATGTCATTAGATTAAGTTAGTATGCAAATTATATCCATTAAACAACCCAATTCAGCACATTCCCAGAGGATTGTCCAGACACTCATATCTCTGCACTAGACTTGTATATCTTTAACATACATTTATAATCGAATTGCTTGTTGTTTCAGGGCTGTTATTGATGAGGCAGGAAAGGTCTTGAGAAACGCTGCTGGAAACTATTATATCAATGACAAATCCACAGGATCCATTGTGGCCCAGCAGCCATTTGGTGGTGCCAGAGCATCAGGTAAAATCAGATATCATTGACCGACTGAAGGAATGATCTAGAATCAATCAAGTTAAGCTCTTTAGACAGACTCAGTGGTATAATTTAAAGTCAAAATAATAAGAACAGGCAATAAGCATGAAAAACTCACTCTTTAAAAAGTATGGCCAAAAGACTTAAACATTATACATGTTGGCATTAGACTAGTGTGATTAAAATCCCTTATCTGTGCAAATTCATATGCATATTTTCAACTTCAATCTCAGCTTGTATTTGTCATAGAATAAAAAAAGGTAATTGCAACTTTTTAATTTTAAAAAGTATGACCGAGTTTACATCTCGCAATTCTGACTTTCTTCTTAGAATTGTGAGATATAAACTTGCAGTTCTGACTTTTGCAAGATGTAAACTCACAGTTGCAAGAAAAAAAGTGAGATTTAAAAAAATCCAAATTACCTTATTTTTTATTCTGTGGCGGAGACGAGCTGCCATACATGACCACTTATTCCAAGAAAACCTTTTGCACAAGACATACAATGATACCAGAAAGGAATTACATCAGTATTGCTTGACTAGAAGTTGATTCAGCTTAAAAAGTAGTTCTGACTCAAATAATAAACAGGTTTTGCTGAATAATCAGTGTTTTAACAAAAACATAATGCTTTTGGATGATGTTTTCAGGCACCAACGACAAGCCCGGTGGCCAGCACTACGTCCTCCGATGGACGTCCCCACAGGTTGTCAAGCAGACCCACGTGCCGCTTACAGAATGGAAATATCCCTACATGGGATAAGAGATCATGAGCGACCGCCCTGAATCCCTCCATCGAGACTCATAAAGCAATCAAACCCCTTCTTAATCGTCCCATTGTGCTGAAAATGCTGTTGAGAGGACCGTTAGACTGTTAGAACAAAGAAACGCCCTCTGCTGGTGCAGCCTTTAACATGAAAACCACCAGGAATGTACTCAAGGAACTGCACGTCTTTGCAGATTTCTGCTGCCTCTGGTGTCCACTTCAAACATCACTGCATTATTAATATGAAGAGATACTGGATTCAAACAAACCTGGGTAAATGCACTGAAACATTTTCACTTCAATCTGTTATGATTTCACTCTGATTTTCTTTCAAAATTCACTATATCCAGAGAGTAAACTATGGTTTTATAATTGTCGAATAAGTGGAAGGAAACACAGCAGCCGACAGTTTCCATGTCAATTGTTCTGTTACATTTAACTGATGCAAATTATATATGCTGTTCTAATTTAAATCTGTAGCATTCTAACATCATTTACATGTGAGTGTGAAGGCAAACATGAGGGAGTGTTTTCAGTTTTGTGAAAATGACCAAGCCAGCAAGGTATTCAAAACTTGCCTGGTCAAAATATCTGAGAACTTACTGTGCCTCAATAAACACATGGTGTGGATGATGGATTTATGTGTGATTATGCATATTAACAACTTATTAGACTTAAAGGATTAGTTCACTTTTAAATAAACTTTTCCTGATAATTTACTCACCCCCATGTCATCCAAGATGTCCGTGTCTTTCTTTCTTCAGTCGAAAAGAAATGAAAGTTTTTGATGAAAACATTCCAGGATTTTTTTCCATATAGACTTGAATGGGCACCAAACAGTTGAAGTCAAAATTAGTTTCACTGCAGCTTCAAATTGTTCTACACGATCCCAGATGAGAAATAATGGTCTTATCTAGTAAAACCATCGCTCATTTTCTGAAAAAAATTGAAAATTATATAAGTTTTAACCATAAATGCTCATCTTGAACTAGCTCTCTTCTTCTTCTTTATTAGAATTCCGGGAGTGTAGACGCTGCTAAGTGTATTACTGCCCTCCACAGGTCAAAGTTTTGAACTAATTTTTTAATATGCTAGTTCAAAAGTATATAACAATTAGTTCAAACTTTGACCTGTGGAGGGCAGTAATACACTTAGCAGTGTCTACACTGCCGGAATTCTAATAAAGAGCGCTAGTTCAAGATGAGCATTTATGGTTAAAACTTATATAATTTTCAATTTTTTTCAGAAAATGAGGAATGGTTTCACTAGATAAGACCCTTATTTCTCATCTGGGATCGTGTAGAACAATTTGAAGCTGCAGTGAAACTAATTTTGACTTCAACTGTTTGGTGCCCATTCAAGTCTACTATATGGAAAAAAATCCTGGAATGTTTTCATCAAAAACTTTAATTTATTTTCGACTGAAGAAAGAAAGACATGGACATCTTGGATGACATGGGGGTGAGTAAATTATCAGGAAAAGTTTATTTAAAAGTGACCTAATCCTTTAATAACTTATAAGACTACTTAATAACAACTTATAAGACTTAATTAGACTTTTTAAGAGCCTTAATACAGATACTCTCTGCTATATTTCTTATTCAGACTTGCTGCCGACACCTTGGATCTTCAAACAGAGTTTTATCGCTATATTGTTTTGCAGATCTGCTCTTCAGATTTATGACACATTCACACCTTACAGAATAAGGCTTGATTGAAGATATTTACCTCTAACAAATCATAAAGAAGTTATCATGTGTAGACTTCCAAACAGACTACAAAACCAGTCAAAAAGGTGTTATTTTAGTAATATTTATAGACCAATCTGGAGCAGACCTCACAGTTACGTCACTTGCAGCTGCGTGCGCATAGTGGTGGCTGAAAAATAGCGGTAACAAGTGGAAGAAAATGTGCAAAATCCACAGAATAAGAGAACATTTTTTTGTTGTGCCTTTGGATGTCAGAATCAGAATGCAAAAAAGAAGCTAAACGCAGATGTTTATGAAAACGTGATGAAACCTGCGATGATTAGTCTACTATTAAAGCATGAATTTGATGTAAATAGTAAGTCTACATAATATTCACATATGCAGTTCATAGGGGACATGCATAGCAGTTACAGCATAAAATAACATTTAAACCTGTAACATTTTACATAGATAACTTTTTATCTCACAATTCTGACTTTTTCTTGCATTTGCATGTTTATGTCTCCCAGTTCTGACTTTATAACTTGCGATTGTGTTTATATCACAATTTTGAGGTGAAAAAAAGTCAGAATTGCAGGATATAAACTTGCAATTCTGAGGAAAAAAGACAGAATATCTCATAATTCTGTTTTTCCTTCGAAGAATTGTGAGATAGAAATTGTCAACGCTGTTCACAAACACAAAATAGGTCTATACTATTATAGTGCTTATTAGTGATCGACCGATATTGATTTTTTAGAACCGATACCGATAATTTGTGTTTATGTGCCCGATAACCGATATGCAGAACCAATATTTATTCACTGTTATACTTCTGTTTTTGACACGATTACAACACCACTGAACTGAACAAACCATTTCATTTATAACAATCACTTGCATAGAAAACAAAAACTATTACTAAACTTTTTTTGTTGAAAATTAGTAGTCTTTCATGTAAATTTTAATCTTCATATTACAAAAATAATCTGATTTATAAAAATCATCAGCAGCAACACTAATGTTAATGTACTAATGTAGAATGTGTAATGTTTTCAAATGGAGAAAATAAATTCAAGACAGGAGTCATATCAACCTTGCAGAAATGTAATACTTCATTTTAAACTACAGTTTTAGTAGATTTATAAGCTGTTTAATAGGCTAAAGAGTAAAGAATAATTTGCTGGATAAAGTTAAATAACTGAATAATATTCTTTGGAATATTGGAATATAACAAACAAAACATCGTATTTTATTGCATTTCTTGTTTTCTCGTCTCCCCTCAGATGGGCTGTAATGGCGATCCTGTGCGCAATTCTCAAAACACCCACAAGATGGCGGCGTTTATCGGTAATTCCGATATTACAAAACCGATATCCGATTATGGTAAAATGCTAAAATATCGGGGAAAATATCGGTAAATCGATATATCGGTCTATCTCTAGTGCTTATTAATATTTTGAGTATTGTAGGTCTGCCTTGCATGGTTCTCAGACACACTTCTTCACACCTCGGTGCTTTATGACCTGAAGTGTCCTATATGCACTAGAAGCTGAAAACATTAAGAGGGATGAAATCACTCCATGTCATCAAGTTACACTTATATAAAGTAGTTTGTGCCTCTGCTTCTCCTTGTTTGTGTTATAGAATCAACTACCAAGCAAACAAAGCGTTTTATTTGTGTTCGGTCACCTCTGGTTCCTGGCTCCCACAGAAACACATTCTCCAGGGTCTTATACGACTCACATCAAAGCAGCGTGGCACACTTCAGACAGACGCTTTATGGAGATATGGCTGTGGAGGCACACTTCTTTACACAGTGAAATCAGGAGGACGATGTGAGGGCCCGAGAACGCAGTCTCTTTGCTCTCTCATGCAGCCAGAGTCTGTTTCTGCACTTTATGATGAGAAAAACCCAAGTGTGAAAAAGCCACGCTGGAGAATGAAGTGTGCCGTTTCCAGAATCTGAATTGCTGGATTCCTCATTACAGGCATTCATTTGCATTGGAATGTTTTATTATTAAAACTCAGCTTTTATATATGCGATTTGCTCCTCAGGTCACAGATATTTAATAAATCTATTTAGGATGCTAATTCAATTAATTTCATGTTAGAGTGACTTATACACTCTAAAAAATGCTGGGTTAAAAACAACCCAAGTTGGGTTGAAAATGGACAAACCCAGCGATTGGGTTGTTTTGACCCAGCAGTTGGGTTAAATGTTTGCCCAACCTGCTGGGTAGTTTTATTTAACCCAACAATTGTTTACAAATGACTATATGTCTGGCTTAAAATGAACCCAAAATAGGTTGGAAATTAAAAATCAGACTCATAATTACTAGAGGCAACAATAATAATAAAAAAGATGAGCATTTATTAATAAGCAATTTAATAAATGTTTATTGTTTAAATATTATTCAAAAAAGTATTAATAAATGTTTGTTTATTAAACATATTATTAAATGTTAATTTCCAACATATTTTGGGTTCATTTTAAGCAAGAAATACAGTAATTTTTAAACAATATTTGGGTTAAATAAAACTACCCAGCAGGTTGGGCAAACATTTAACCCAGCCACTGGGTTAAAACAACCCAATCGCTGGGTTTGTCCATTTTCAACCCAACTTGGGTTGTTTTTAACCCAGCATTTTTTAGAGTGTAGCTGTATGTGTGTCAGAAGGTACCAGGAAATTAGGTGCACTTTTTTATTGCACTTTATTATGCAATATCTGGCATAAAAAAAAAACAAAAAAACACATATTCAAGTTATGAACATTTTTGAAAAAAATAAACCCAATAATAATAATGATAAAAAACCATAAACCGAAATACGTGTAATTTAGTTTATTTTTTTCCAATCGAACTCAACATGAGACAATTTCACACATTCCATCAACATGACAGATTTAACACCTATAAAGGTTACACATCTCATTGAAAAGATTGTTTCAACAGAAACATACAGAGGTGACAGAGGCCTCTTTTTTACAATATGTAAATGAAGTTAATCTCCACACAGGTGAAGTAAAGCAATAGATTCGTGCTCTCAGATTCAGGCATGGGGTAGACTGGTACATTCTATGCGTCATGACAGCTGCTGCCTACATCAACATTTTATAAAAACAATGTTTTACTTAGAGAAAACAGGCCATTCTCTATATTAGACATGTCTTTATGAATGAAGATCACCAGGGTCTCCAGAGCGCGTGCTCTCCGGCGTTCTTTGACGTGATCTGACAGCTGTCTTTGCGCGCAGGCGCACAGACAGATTTAGCGCTCACTTTGGGTTGCTGGGTTCTGTCAAAGTGTCCCATTAAAGCTGGTTTGGTGGTCTGTTGTTGCGACAGGAATCGCGCAGTCTCCTCCATGCACCTGGAGAAGCCGTCCGCGTAGCTCTGCGCATGCGCGTCTGCGTTCGGAGAGGCTGTCAGTGGCCATGTGCTGTTCTTCAGGTAAATGACAGCCATTTCCAGGACATCAGCCTTCTCTAGTTTAGAACAGGGCTGACTGGCTTTTATCTCGGTTTTGAGAAGAGCTTTCAGCTGTTCGATGCATCTGTTGATGCGATCTCTGCGCATCTTCTCCACCACTGGTTTCCTCAACTGGAAAAGAAGTTGAAAGTTTGGTCAGACCACTGATTGTAAGTAAACACTCTTGTGAAAAGCGTTAATTTGGAATGGAAAGTGATTCCTAAAAGAGTAAATACTTACTTTAGTTTTATCCTTTCCAGTCTCAGTCACTTTGCAAACAGTTGGAGCCATTCTTTCTTCAGTTTGAGTGCTGTCTGTCACTTGGTCGTGTGTTCCTTCTGGTAAACAGTCCCGTTATATACGCGCTGATGGCGAGGCTCTCCTGCTTCCCACACTTTTGAGCCAATCAGAACGCGGCTGAAGGTTCAATAGGAAAACTTTAAATTAGCCTGATCCTCCTTTGCTGGAAAACAATAGAGGTGCGCGCTCAAACAGCTGGAGCGCGTGTGTGTGTGTGTGTGTGTGCGCGCACGCGGTAAATGGGAAGCGTGAAATTGCGGGTGTGCACGAGCCTTTGACAGCGTGCTTGGCTGTTCCGGCGGGAAAGTAGATGATCAATGCAGTGAATAGAGATTATCAGAACTTTCAGATGATTCCCGCTCAAAATCTCCTTCAGAAAAGATTCTGAACAATTATTTGAAAACCAAACAATGAGTAGATTTTTAGCCCTTAATTAACACACANCACACACACACACATACATATATATATATATATATATATATATAGCATGTGGTAAATAAATATAGCAAGCATTTTACTTATATGATATGCAAAATAAAACAGTTTATATATTTAATTTATATATAGTTTTGTGTTTACATATATATATCACATACACACACATGTGTGTACATATATATATATATATATATATGTTCATACATAATACATACACACAAACATATATTATACACACACACACACACACATATATATATATGTATATACTGCACTTATATGTAAAATGACATTCCAACATAAAATAAAAAAACTGAAATTAAAAATTCTATGTAACACAAAGCATGTGGTAAATAAATATAGCAAGCATTTTACTTATATGATATGCAAAATAACAAAACAGTTTATATATTGTTTTGTGTTTACACACACACACACACATATATATATATATACATAGACACACACACACACACGCTCGCGCACGCACACACACATATATACGTATATGCAAAATTACATTCCAACACATAAAATAAAAGATAATATACAAAAATGAATAATTGTATGTAACACAAAACGTGGTAAATAACAAGCATTGTACTGATATGATATGCAAAATAACTATATTATATAATATACTAATATAGTTATATAACTATAACTATATAATTATATATAGTTTTGTGTTTATATATATATATAGTTTTGTGAGTTTGCATATCTTAAATAGAATGCTTGCTATACTTATTTACCACATGCTTTGTGTTGCATACATTTTTTAATTTTTGTATATTATTATTTTTTTTATTTTATGTGTTGGAATGTCATTTGTCATTTTACAAATAAGTACTGTATATTAAAGCTGGCTAAACAAATATTATTTATTTATAACATATATGAACTCATTTTAGGTTAACACTGAACAAATGTTTAGCCATTAGTATGTATTTGTTTTATTTTGTTGTATATCTTTTGTTTTATTGACAATTTACATATTGTGAGTGCATTAATGTATATTTATATTATATATTTTACACCACACCTGTTCTGTAGTCACCTTATTTCAGATCAAGAAGTGTTTTAGGACAGTTAAGTGTGCCCCTTTAGGATGAATTATTCTGTTAATCATTGCTCAATATATCTGCAGGGGGGCTGGTTGCCTCATTGAGAGACCATTACTAATGCGCTGGGGAGTGCGGCACACTTCTATTGGCCCCATTGAAGAGCTGCTGTGGGAAAGTTGGGACAACACGGGCTCCAGGATTAGACTTTGAAGAGCTCAAAAGCGCAGCTGGCTTCTGTGCGCGGGAAAGTGTGGTCAGCAAAGCCCAGCGCTGACAGGCGTTTTGTCGAGCTTTTCACATGCCAGGTTCATGCTCAGTTCACTTGGCTCACTTATGCAGTTGTAAATTGCTTGGAGTAACTATAATGTTATTTTAAACCAATTAGTTGGGGATGCAATCTGTTGACATACTGCAGTTAATTCATCAATGAACAGGCGTGTTGTGAATCAGATGTTTTACTCGGATTACCTGCAAAATAAAAAAAATGTAAAAATTAAATTACAAAATGCCACTTGAGTTGGCATGCGGAGAAAGTGCAAAATATAAATTTTTATTCTGATCTGCGAACAAGTGCATCTCTTGTTCTCTGTGTCTATCAGGAGGTGCTGTGGTTTAGTTAACCCCAAATTCCGTTCCCACACCAATTCCCATCTCCCGCCAAAATCGACTGGTAAACCCACAATACATTCCATCCCACTCTGCAAAAGGCTCTTTGAATGTGGGCGCCCCCTTGTCCAACACTCTTCTCATTCTCACACACACACACATAGCGAGGGAAGCAGATGCTCAGCGCTGTGTGCCCAGTGTGAAGTGTCCCTCTCTTCATAAAAACGGGGACCTGGGAAGCCCCTGACCTCCCCTCGCCGGAGAGGAATTCGGGTCATGATGTGAGAGAAGCTCAATGACATTCCAGCATCACATGCTCTGGCATTCACAGCACAGACGCATGAAAAGATGCAGTTAGAGCGGGAAACTGTGACATTGTCCGATACCTTCTGCCCCACTGAAACCCCTTAAGTCTTGCCAGGGTGTTTGTGGTCATTAAAACAAAACAAAAAAAGAGGTGAAAAAAGGAAAGCAGTCCTTTTTTTTTCTACCGGAAAACAATTGTTGAATTGTGAATTCTCCTTTGGCACGGTATGACACTATTCAAATTATTAAAAATATATATATAAAAAATAATAAATTAAATTAAATTAAATTAAATAAAAAAATAATAATATCATATATAATAATATCATATAATATAGTATATATAATA
>RJVU01079719.1:447708-470463 GCA_003731715.1 Anabarilius grahami
CACACCAGCTGTCTGATGAAACCAGAGCTGACAGCACACAGTGCCTATTATCAAGGGTTTCAAAGTACAAACATGAACATTAAGCCCCTGCGTTCTTTCTCACACACTGAACTCTATCATGCTCCTGGTACACACTCAACTAATGCATGCCACTGACTACATTATTTAAAAATAATGCTTAAAGGGCATAGGACAGATTTTAATATTGGCATCTCATTAAGGCATTGGTATTGATCATCTTGATCATCAAATATAGATATTTTTTGCCAAATAAGACATATTTTGTTGGTCCTGGAACAACATTCCTGTCCGAAAATTTAGTCTTAACCCTATTCCTACCCCTAAACCCAATCCTACCCATAACTTATCCCTAAAATCAGAGGGGAAAGATGAACAACATTGATGTAGAAGCACCTAAACCTGGTTGTAAGCCAAAACTTGACATAAACTGTAAACTTGTCCCTCAAATTTGATTGGTTGATTGGAATGTTGTTCCAGGAACAACAAAAATGTTGATGTAGGAACGTGGTGAAATGGTGAAATCACATTTACCATTGGGGTTGGGGGTCTATACATGGTTTTAAACTCATTTAATGGTCAAAATGTCAGGGATTATTATTGTAAGGGTCATTATTGCAAAATAACCCAGATAGATTGAGCCATACCCCAACTCTGAAGGAGTTTACATTAAGGTAAAAGTGTAAATGGACCCCCATTAGCTGAAAATAAGATCACTTGACAACTGACGTTAGATGGTTTGTTAAAAAAACATTCAAAAGTCTATTAATCAGACATAGAGGAAAGCAGGATTGTTTATATTCAAATATGTTTATTTTTGTGACAGTATGTTTGCACAATTAACATAAGTCACCATATATTAGACATAAGTGAAAAATCACATCCTTCATAAGAAGAAACAATAACATTTTCATTGCAAATAATTATCAACTCCACAGGAGTTAAACCTCGACTCTTCATCATGAAGATTACTTATACTTATATTACTGTCCATCCATGAGGAAAACTGTAGAGGCAATAAACCTCTGATCATAATACAATCATCTGTGGAAGATCAGACTTTCACATTGTGAAACTCATTTCCATCCACAAACTTCACAAAGTGAAGACATTCTTTCAAAAGAAATTAACATAGAAAAGGAATGATCTCCTACAACATAAGAGACGGTAAAACCACCATCTAGTTTGAATGTGAAAGTCTTTCATCTTGGGGTCTCTACCAGGGTCTCCAGAGCGGACTGCGAGCACATGGTTCCTCCTTCACCTTGGTGGGCTGATGGGAAGCTGGAGACATGAGGTCTTTAGCTGATATCTGGGCTTCTTGGCAGTGGTTCAGATGCTGACGTACAGCGTCCACCTTGGAGTTGACAGATAGGAAGTTCATGGTCTCCCTCCAGCACTGGGAATGGCCGTCCAAGTGGGCTTTCTGTGGAGCTGAAGTCTTGGGCTGCAGCTGCTGTTTCAGGAAGACAACCGTCATCTCCAGGATGTCGGCTTTCTCCAGCTTGGTGTTTAGGTCCTGCTGGGTGAATTCCTTCTCCAGCATGGATTTGAGCTGCTCGATGCAGTTGTTGATGCGATCTCTGCGCATCTTTTCCACCACAGGTTTTCTTAACTGTTGAGGAAAGAGACATTTGGTTAGTTCTTTGCTTCATTTCGATTGAAATTCATAGCAGAATAAAAGAGAAGAAACTGAGTTTTAAGAGTCAAAAAAATACTTACTTTATGTTTCTCCTTGTTGGAAAGTTTGGAGTAGTCAGTCATGTAAGTTGGAGCCATTCTTTCAGATGGAGAGATGTTTCTCTGAGGAGAGCAAGTTGGTTGTGTTGGGAATGAGGGTCGTGCTCCTCTATTTATAGGAGCTCATTAGCATTACAAAGCAATGAGTCCCAGTCAGGATTAGCTTTCCCACACTCTGAGGCCAGTGGGTGAGGCGTCCTCAACAAATCAAATCAAACATTGGCTGTACAAATCCCACAGGACATTTACCTTATCTGGTTCCAATTAATCAATAGGTCAATCACTCTTTCAATAGATTGAGCATTTCTTGCTCTAAATATGTGATTAAACTGCATCTTTACTTCTTTTTTTTAATCTAAACTTAATGCAAACATTATTTTGACTAACAAAATCCAGTGTTGGGAATATGTTTTTTCATTTCTAATTTTAATATTTTGTATATAGTCGTAAAATATTTTTTTTACTGAAACTAATGTCAAAAAATGTAGAAATATTCTTATATTATCTCAAGAATTATTCTTAGATTATCCGCAAGTCACTGTACATTATTCTGTAATAATGTCTGTTGATAATATTTGTATTATTGTGGTATTTAATCAGATAGATAGATAGATAGATAGTCAGAAAGACCACATTCTCTCAAATTAAAGTGGGGTTTGTTAATTAACTTGCGCACGTGCGGATTACGATTTGTTAAAATCACATCCAAATCAGCATTTCTTTGGAGACCATCTCTGTAACGAACATCAATGCAATAAACTGGGACCTGAGGCTGGGAAAGTCCGTTTTCATTGGAGCAATAACACCGTGCCGGACTCGTTTTATTGCCTCACATCGACTTGTTGGTCTTGTCAACACCACTGGACTTCTAAGCAGGTGTCAGGCACACTTTTAGTGGCTCGTGACAGTGCTTTCCCACAGCGGGAGAGGATGGAAACTCGCGTGCTAATAAACCACCGTCTCATCTTCGGATTTTAAAGCTCGAGGCTCTTGCTCCTCTCTGATTGGCTGGCAGTGTGGGAAAGCAAGGGAAGCGCGTGAAATAACCGTTACCTGAGGTATAAATACAGCGAATCGCGTACTTCGTGTGTATATGACGAGGGGAGTTTTTTTTTTTCATAATTTGATTTTTAAATCTTCATATAGGTCGTAGGAGCACATTATGTCATGAGAACCACAAAGTAAGTGTAATATCACCTGTCAAATCTCTCTCTCTCTTATTTTCACTGAAATTTACTGTAAAACTTACTGTTTTTCCACTTACTTCTTCGCAGTTTCGAAAGATCCTTATGGAAAGAGACAGAATCAACCGCAGTATCGTACATCTGAGAGAGTTATTTCACGAAACTACACAGATGACCGTTAGACTCGACAAAGCCGATATTCTGGAGATGACCGTTGGTTTTTTAAAACAACGCGCCAATTCCAGCTATGCCCGCGAATTCTCGCAGTGCTTGCAGGAGACACTGCGTCACGTGTCACTCCACGCAGACCTGACCCACGACGACAGAGAATCGATCAAACGATTCTACGTGCTGCAAAGGACCAATCAGATGCACTTAATGGCCTCCACGCAGCGTGGATTGGTGCACAGATCAGCAAAACGATCATCCTCAAGAGTGCTATTATGGAGACCATGGAAGAACAATTAATTTAGAGCTTTATCAGAAACTGTCTGCTTTGACAAAATGTTTGTTTAGGCGTATTCACTTTGTTGCTTTTTAATGCAACATTTGGATGCTCTTTGGATTTAATCTAGTTTGAGAATTGTTTATAGTGTACGACAATCGTAACGTAATGCGAAAATCCTGTAATTTGAGTTTTAGTCTAAATCAGTGCCTTTTGTAAAGGCGTGTTTTTTTTATTTAATCAAATCATGTTGTAACTGATATCACTTATTAAACATTCCTTGCATTTAAAATGTTTGTGCCCATATACCAGTGAAAAAAGCAAAAAATGATTGAAGAGCAAGTTGATTTATTAGATCTCTGAGAAAGAATATGTTTTGCACACACTCAAATACACACGTATATTGATACAATACAAGTCAGTAGTTGAAAACTTCACAAAGTTTTCATCACAACAATACATGCCTTTATGAAAGGAATGGGTTCATTAAACAAACTTGTTCCAAAAAGGAACTGTTTACAACATAAATTGACAAGATTTGTCCAAACATGCTCAAAAAATGAGAAATAATTACTCATTATGAGGATAAAATTAAATCTAGCTTCAATGTGAAGCACAAATTGAGATTACTTGAAATAAGTAGCCTAATATAACCCATCAAAATAGATGGGAAATTTAATTCTTTCTATAAACAGAAATGTTTTAAAACTGATTCATGTTGAAACACACAAAGTTAGAAGCATTCAAAAAGCTGAATAAATGTCTTGCACATTATACATCCAAGAGCATTACATCTAATGCAAAGTAAAGTGAAGCGAAGTCTTCACTGTATCATGATGTACTTTATAATACAGTTTTTTTCCAAAAAGGAATTTTATATTTTTTCAGAAAGAGAAGCTTAAATGTCGTCTAGTGTAGATGTTCAATATGTGCTGCTGGTTGCTGTAAGGCTCCAGGCCTCCAGATGGCGCTCTTCATCTCTTTGCTGAAGGTGTTCTGGTCTGGGCGGCTCAGCCGAGACTGTTCTGATCACATGATGTCTCCAGCTTCTGGAATCTCATCTTTGGACAGGAAGTGCACCATCTCACGGACACACCTGGAGAAGCCTTGATTGACAGCATGTGAACTGGAAGTTGAGCGTCATCATCTCCAGGATATCTGCTTTCTCCAGCTTGGAATCAGGCTGCTGCTGCTTGAGGAACTCTGGAGCCAGAAGACACTTGAGCTGCTCGATGCTGCTGTTGAGACCTTCATCTTCTCCACTATTGGCTTTCTCAGCTGCAAATCAAGACAGAAAAGCATGAGGAAAGCGGCCTTCAAATTGAGAAGAGGCGTGAAAGCTGCTGCAGTAATGTTGCTGTAAGTAGGATCATGTGAATGTACCTTGTTGTTGAGAGGGAGATGCTCCTTTGAGATGATTGGAGGTGTCATGTCTGGATCTCTGTGCTGTAGATCTCTCTGTTCAGAGCGAGTCTGATTTGCACTGGCTGCAGCTCCTCTATTTATACTCCCAAATCTCCATATGAATGTGTGAGGCTTGAGCTTGTTGGAGTTTCTCACACTTTGGAGCCAATGGAAGAGCTCAAACAGACAATGAGGGATGTGGGCCGCCACATGCTCCATGATCCTCTATCAGGAGCTCAAAGCCCGTGTCTCAGGGAGAATCTGGGAAAGTGCTGACCCTGTGTTCACATTAATGTCACTTTATGAACACACACCGTAACCAAACACGTGCCGAGATTTCATTTTCTCTAATGTTAGAACAACAATAACACACTGTTATCAACCATAAAAATGTGCAATGCACACAGAATCTTTAAAAATAATTTATTTGTAATCAGTAAATAAAATCAGCACACACTACTGCAGTTTAGAATCAGTCGAAATGCTGTAATGATACAGTATTTTAGGTCAATGTAACAGGATATTCTGGTGAAGCAGGTGTTCTATGAATTCTGAGGTTTTACCTGTTCTCAGGCACACACACACACACACACACACACACAGCTGGCTCACGGCATAACGTGGACCCCGATCACACGCCCCGGCGCTCCTGGAGCTGGTGGGAGCCACAGAGACACACGGCTTCCCACACTTCTGTATTCATCACATTAAATCACTCACACAATAGAAGTGTGTCTGTTCCCACAGGGCTCGACTAACTAGGCTTCTGGAGGGAAGCTTAATGGACGCTATTCGATTTTTGTTTTGACTGCATATTTACTTACTAGATGTTTTGTGAGCATTTAGCTTGATTCCGCCACTGAATAAAAAAATAAAAAAAATTAATTGCAACTTTTTATCTCACAATTCTGACTTTTTTTTTTNTTTTTTTTTTTTTTTTGCAATTGCGAGTTTATATCCTGCAATTGTGAGGGGAAAAAATTCAGAATTGTGAGATTAAAAGTAGCAATTATCTTATTTTTTTATTATGGCAGAAACAAGCATTTTTTACATTTTATTATTATTTTGTGTGTGTGTGTGTGTGTGTGTAAAATGTCTGGAGAAGCCCTATACACTCTAAAAAATGCTGGGTTAAAAACAACCCAAGTTGGGTTGAAAATGGACAAACCCAGTGGTTGGGTTAAATGTTTGCCCAATGTGCTGGGCCGTTTTGTTTAACTCAACTATTGTTAAAAAATGACTATATGTCTGGCTTAAAATGAACCCAAAATATGTTGGAAATTTAAAATCAGACACATAATTACCAGAGGCAAAAATAATAATCAAAAGGTGAACATTTATTAATAAGCAATTTAATAAATGTTTATTGTTTAATTATTATTAATTAAACTTATTAATAAATGTTAATTTATTAATGCAGTAACTTTTAAACAATAGTTTAGTTTAATAAAACTACCCAGCAGGTTGGGCAAACATTTAACCCAACCACTGGGTTAAAACAACCCAATTGCTGGGTTTGTCCATTTTCAACCCAACTTGGGTTGTTTTTAACCCAGCATTTTTTAGAGTGTAGAAGCACTATATCTAAATAGTTTAATCTAAAAATCCATCAGTTTTTTTATGTAATTTTCTTAAGTGCAAGTGCATATTGATATAGAATACTAGGTCAAAATATTTTATGCATAACATTTATTTAAATAAATTGCATGTCTGTGATTTATACAGCATACATAATTTGCTACATATTTGTCTATAAATGTGTTTTAGTGATGTATTTCACATATTTTTTGTGAAATGCCTTCAGAAGCTATAACTTTAAAAAAATATATTATATCTACATGGATTAAAAATGAAAACTTGTTTTAGTCAAAACATTTTACACCTAACTATAAATTTAGTCTGTGACTGAATCATACACATACAGTAAATATTTTCCACAAATCCCCATTGCTAATCTGAGTGTGAGAACATCAAAATCCAGAGTCTTCATGCCCTCAATTATTCTCCCACGGCTGACCCTCCAGATGGCACTAGAGAAGAAAAATCCCACCTGTCAACTAAAGAGCTCAATTAAAAGCCCACGGACCAATGCAAATTATGACAAGCCTATTGTTCCATTTTCCTCTGCTCTCTGATTGGCTGGCTGCGGATATTCTTTGGTATAAAAGTAGGCTAGATCGAGGCTCTTGTGTGGCATTTGATTTTGCAACCAAAGAAGTGATCTCAGAGGAAAGAGCTTCAGATATTTAATCTCTTGAGCACTAAAGGAAATCAACATCAGCATCAAACATGCCTGCCTACATGGACATCACCCCTCACGACAACACTCACTACGCCAGGTAAGAAAGGAACAGAAATACTTGCAATAGTGTAATTTTACTGCTCTATTCATTTCATCTCGTTGGTACTCACAATGACACTAAAGATGCTCTCTTTCGGATTGCAGGTGCAAACTGTACAGCTTGGAGAGAAAATGTTTCAGCAAAGTGGAGAAACTGAAATCTTCCTTCGAAGACCACCTCCATCATGGTATTCCTGCATCCGACATTTTGGAGAAGACCGTGTCCTTCTTCAGCTCGAAAAAGGCCTTGATCTTCCCCAGCGGCTACTCCAGGTGTTCTCGCGAACTTCTGCGTCTTTCTCCCTCTCCAGAACAGGACGTGACGCCATTGTTCTGAAGTGAACGTCCATCACAGACTGACCTGCAAATGAAAAGGGTCAACAAGTCAAGCACTTGATCTGATCTGATCTTATGTGTTAGCACATCTACCTCGGAGGAAAATAGCACTTGTTTGCTTGTTCTCTTTGGACTTTTTCCCGCCTAAAGATAAAGTCATTGCAGACTTTGTAAATGCAAGAATATCTTCTCAAGTTGTGCATTGATTGTGATGCACATTATCTTGTGGGAACCATGCATTTTGTGCATTTAGATATAATGTATTTTTCTCTTGAAGAGGAATGTACTGAACCGTTTGACCATGCTCTCTTTTGGAGGACATGCATGCAAAAAAGAACTTTATTTCATTTTTAAAGATACAGTGTATCATTTGATTACTTTTGTGATGATTTTTTTTAATCAATTGTGTAAAGCTCTCATAATGTTTCTATAAAATAAATGATTTTGATTGCATCAATGTCATCCTGTGATTTTTATACTCCTTTATCCAGTACTGAACCTGACAAATGTTTATTTAAATGGGGGCAGTTAAAAAAATCTTGTCATAAACAAGCTTCTAAAACAAACTCCATAAACAGCTTTTTTTTTTTCTTTGCAGAATCCAAATGTCCAGGTGTCTGCAAATTTTTACAGTATTTGTGTGTCTGTGGTAACGGTAAATGTCAAAGTTTGACCAAACCACTAATTTACCTATTGATTACATATGTAGGGAACATGTAATCAATAGGTAAATTACTCTAAAAAAATCACTAAACGAATACAAAAAATTGATATTAAAATACAGTTTTCCACTGAAACAGTCATATACTGTAAAAACAATGCATTCTAGGTAATATTATGTCGTTTTCGAGAAAGTAGCCTATAGGCCTCTTCTTAAAATGACAGATATTACCTAGAATGCATTGTTTTTACAGTATATTACTGTTTCAGTGGAAAACGGTATTTTACTGAGTAAATTTGTTTCCTATTTTTACAGTAATTTTTTTAGAATGTGGGTAGGTAGGTGACAAATAACATGCGTATGTCCTGCAGTGAGACAAATTAGCTTTTAAAAGTATTTAAGGCATTCATTTGTCTAAATTCTATTAGGCTACATTGAATTAATCACATTTTCATAAAAAGGCCTACTGCATTTTAAAAATTTGCGCCATTTCCGATTTTGTACATTTCTCCTCCCAAATCCCCACTCACGTGACGTCTCCACAGTTTCTACCCCCATATACTTGGGAATTTTTCTTTCAAAATGTTTCTGCCCAAACTCCAAAATGTCATGGGATGTAGGAAAAAGAGGGAAAAAGTCACAGAATTCAACATATGCAAATACTAAATAACTATATCATTATTTCAATTGTTAGTCTGGCTTCTAGTTTATACCTAGACATTATAAAATGTAATGTTTCGTATTATTCATCCATCCAACACACACACAATACACTCACATATAGCTGACATAAACGTTTTAGGTGAGTTTGTGGCAAGTCAAACTGTTTCATGGTTGAAAAGGTCAGCTAACTAATGATCAGCAGAGTGAAGCGCCCTGAGGACGTGATGGACAGGTGTGTGAATGGATGAAACGCTGATAAAGAGGACACACTTCTATTGTTCAGAGTGCGGGAAAACCCCAGTAGCTGCTGCTCTCAATGCATTTCTATAAACGTAATGAGCTGCTGAATGATTTGATGTACACATGCAGAAGCCTTTTAGGTTTTATTTCCAATGCAGAAAAAAATAGCTTCTCAAATATAAGGTTGTAAACAGCTATATAGCAGAATAATACCTATTTATTTCTGATTTACATCTGGTCAAGGCAGTCAAGTCTTTAAGCCAAATGCAATGCAGACATATGCTTAAGTAATGGTGAAATGTATAAAAAACAAAACATGAAAGCCAATGATCAGCTATTGCAATGTTATGAAATTATTTATAAATATTGCACTTTTTTTTTTTTCCTGTATTGACAATATGCTTTGTTTATGCATTGGCATTAGCTTTATATGATAGTCTTTTCTTGCATCATCATCCAGTGTGTCGTTTCCCTCCAGATGGTTGGTGACGTCAGGAAGAACAGAGTCTTCAGCGTCACTAATGCTCCATTCAGGACTCTGATGCTTTTGTGCTCCATTGATGTGAAGAAGAGAGTCAGTGTGGGAACCTCACATGAGATCTACTCACACTGACCAGCACAAACACACACACATCTGCTTCATCTGGACTCCATCATGAGTGTGACGTCACTGCAGCAATGACAATGATCAAGATCATGTAAATTATGATATGATTTATGAATTAGAAAATGTTAAGTCCTTTATCTAGAGATGTTTGCACCAACTTCAGGGAGAAGACATGCAGTTTTCTATAAAGAACTTAATTTTGCACACAACTGCATCAGTAAATCCAGTTGTAGTAGTAATAATGTTCAATTAAACTGCTTAAATAAATACAACAATACACACCCTTCCACCTGCTCCCCCGAGACACGGGCTTTGAGCTCCTGATAGAGGATCATGGAGCATGTGGCGGCCCACATCCCTCATTGTCTGTTTGAGCTCTTCCATTGGCTCCAAAGTGTGAGAAACTCCAACAAGCTCAAGCCTCACACATTCATATGGAGATTTGGGAGTATAAATAGAGGAGCTGCAGCCAGTGCAAATCAGACTCGCTCTGAACAGAGAGATCTACAGCACAGAGATCCAGACATGACACCTCCAATCATCTCAAAGGAGCATCTCCCTCTCAACAACAAGGTACATTCACATGATCCTACTTACAGCAACATTACTGCAGCAGCTTTCACGCCTCTTCTCAATTTGAAGGCCGCTTTCCTCATGCTTTTCTGTCTTGATTTGCAGCTGAGAAAGCCAATAGTGGAGAAGGTGAAGGTCTCAACAGCAGCATCGAGCAGCTCAAGTGTCTTCTGGCTCCAGAGTTCCTCAAGCAGCAGCAGCCTGATTCCAAGCTGGAGAAAGCAGATATCCTGGGGTTCCTCCATCCATCAGCTGCATCAGCAAAGGCCTTGATTTATCCTGTAGCGCCCTCTGGAGGAAGCCAAGTCTATATTAGACACCAAGGATGTGGACCACATTTAGGTTCTTTCTGATATGCAAAGACTCAGATTTTATCATACACATCTATGTTAGATGTCATTAACAATATTACTGGATCTGATTTTATTTTGTTTCCATCACTGGAAATTTATTGTGTATTGTTGAATACAATCATATACACCTTCTATGAAGGCAAATTACATTTTCACCATGAGTTGGTAAATCTTTGCTTTATGTGAAGTACAAATATCCCATATTGGGAACTGTTTTGAACGTTTTATCAGTATGATAAACAATCGGTTGTCCTCATAGGACATCATAGAATCACATATAAAGGTGGTTCAGTGTTTTTTCTGCCGTATAAACTCTCTTCTGTTGAGTGTGACACCTGTGGATGATATATTTTCCTTTAGTGGAATGTCTTAACTGTTAAGTATCTGGACATTTAAGCACTAACAAGCTTTAATATGACCCCTCATGTGGAGGAATGCTAATAATGATTTGTGGTAAATCATGACTTTTGTAAAGTTTGTTGATATTTGATGTGAGTTCCAATATGCGTTTAATGTGTTTTGCAAATCTCTCCATGCAAATGCTGTGATATGTTATCACCTATTTATTTGCATTCATGATGACGTCACAAAATAATAATAATAATAAAAAAAGTCAAATGTACTTTCTGCTGTGGAATTCTGTTCTGTCATGGAATTCAGTTGTCTTGGAATTATAATGAAGAATAATATAAAATTTAAACATAATCCTGATTAGAAAGGAGCATATATCTCTCAGTTCTCAGTTCATCCAACTTAAAAATATATACAATATATATGTAAGGAATAATTGACGACGGGCCATTGAATTATTAGAAAAAAGCACACCCAAGGTGGTAATACGGCCACGAAGTGAAGCAGATAGATGCTGTAATTATTTTAATTTTAAATTTAATTTTAAATTAGATCCCTCTGGGAGAATATGCCAATTAACTCCTGAACATCTGAAAATTTAATTCTACTTGAAGTGACAAATATAATTTTCTTATTGCTCAAATTTAATAATAATAAATCGTTTTATGAAAGGAAACTGTAAACAACCTGATGTTTTAATTTCACATTTATTCTGGATATGGATTATTTTATCTTCAACTCATAAAAGGACAGAAAGGTATGTCAACTGGCTATTTAAGTCACGTTGCAAGTGAGTATATCAGATTCCTACCTGTAATTGATTCATAGTGCCTGTGTTGAACCAACTAACAGCCGATCAGTTTAAGACATTGAACATTTGGAGACGTGTGTCTGCTGTGGGCATCAGTAGGACACACGTCTATTGTAGCGTAATTGAATTGAGTGAATGAAGAGAGCGTGAGAAACAGAACTCACTCAAAGACCCTCAGAGACAATAGAACTCAACTAAGAGACCAGAGGTCAGAGGTCAACATGAATAGATTGGACTATAAATTTATCTTATTTCAACTTCAGATACTGATAATGTAAGTTTCAAAATGAAACAAACTAAATCAAATGCTTTATTTTGAGAAATTAGTCTTCAGATTCATATAAAAAGTATGCTTATTCTTTCAACAAGTATTGATCAGCAGAGGCGTGAGAAAGCTTTAGGGAATCTGTCCTGCATTAAGACTCATTATCATGTGAACAGACACACTTCTATTGTTGTGTTTGTGTCTCAGTGTGGGAAACTCTGGAGAACAGAGTCACAGTTCTAGTGTCATCAGCATCCTAAACCCCGACAAACCTCAATATTTGACACACACAAGGGAGTCGACACACTTATGGATATTTACACACACGCACGAGCTTGACAAGGTGGTTTGATGATGTCATTGATGATGTCATCAGCAGTGTGAGCAGAATCCAGCACTATCACTGTTTATTTTCCTTTACGCATCATGAACTTTTACAATGACCTTTTGCATCAGGAACTTAAGAGACTTTTGTCATCGAAACACAAACATGTCTCACAAATGCAATAATTTGATGCTAAAAAAGCAAATAAAATGTGCTGTTTTCCAAAATAAATTTAATATGCAGCAAAATTGCATATTTGCCAGAGAATAATTGTGATCAGAAAGTGTCCGATAACTTACTGACTCCAGTCGTTTCCCTCCAGATGGTTGGTGACGTCAGGAAGACCAGAGTCTTCAGCGTCACTAATGCTCCATTCAGGACTCTGATGCTTTTGTGCTCCATTGATGTGAAGAAGAGAGTCAGTGTGGGAACCTCACATGAGATCTACTCACACTGACCAGCACAAACACACACACATCTGGAGGCCTGGATTCTGAGACAATGGAGACAATAAAGTCTGAATTCCACAGCACAACTCTAAAGCTTTAGAAATGCATTCAACCAAAAACACATTTTCTTAAACTGCTGTATTTAAATTTTTAGAGCACTGTTTATTGTCAGTGTAAGTGCAAAACACATATGGCCAACTAAAACAAGGTGACCATAAATAAATAAATACACACACACATTGTGTGTGTATATATATATATATATATGTCCTGGTTTATATCATATCCCTCTGGTCACACTCGGTTCGCTTAACTTAAAAATTTCCATCTACAGTTACTATTGGTGTTCCTCAGGGTTCTGTTTTGGGCCCTCTTCTATTCATTATCTACTTATTCCCCCTTTGCCACATTTTCAGGAAATATGGTATTCACTTTCACTGCGACGCTGATGACACCCTGCTCTAACTGTCTTCCAAACCCTCTGGCTCTTTTCCTCCACCATCTTTGTCTAGCTGTTTATCTTAAATTAAAGGCTGACTTTCAGCTAACAAAACCGAGGTCCTGCTTGTAGGCACAAGATCTACTCTGACTAAATCTGATTGTTTTTCTGTGAATATTGATCATAATGCAATTTGTCCTTCCACGCAGGTTAAGAGTCTGGGAGTCATTCTGGATAGCACACTTTAATTTTTTTAATTCCTTTTTATATTACTGTTTTGATTGACCTTAGGTGTTCTGGGCACCGTTAAATAAAATGCATTATTATTATTATTATGATGGATGCTCTGCAAAAACTCCTTCACACTTGTGTACAGTGTTGATGAGCGTGTGCTTCAGTGACACTGATGTGAACATGAGCTCTCTACAGGGTCAGCACTTTCCCAGATTCTCCCTGAGACACAGGCTTTGAGCTCCTGATAGAGGATCATGGAGCATGTGGCGGCCCACATCCCTCATTGTCTGTTTGAGCTCTTCCATTGGCTCCAAAGTGTGAGAAACTCCAACAAGCTCAAGCCTCACACATTCATATGGAGATTTGGGAGTATAAATAGAGGAGCTGCAGCCAGTGCAAATCAGACTCGCTCTGAACAGAGAGATCTACAGCACAGAGATCCAGACATGACACCTCCAATCATCTCAAAGGAGCATCTCCCTCTCAACAACAAGGTACATTCACATGATCCTACTTACAGCAACATTACTGCAGCAGCTTTCACGCCTCTTCTAAATTTGAAGGCCGCTTTCCTCATGCTTTTCTGTCTTGATTTGCAGCTGAGAAAGCCAATAGTGGAGAAGATGAAGGTCTCAACAGCAGCATCGAGCAGCTCAAGTGTCTTCTGGCTCCAGAGTTCCTCAAGCAGCAGCCGGATTCCAAGCTGGAGAAAGCAGATATCCTGGAGATGATGACGCTCAACTTCCAGTTCACATGCTGTCAATCAAGGCTTCTCCAGGTGTGTCTGTGAGATGGAGCGCTTCCTGTCCAAAGATGAGATTCCAGAAGCTGCAGACATCATGTGATCAGAACAGCCTCGGCTGAGCCGCCTAGACCAGAACACCTTCAGTCAACAAGTGCACCATCTGGAGATCTTGGTAGATCTGGAGCTCAACTCAAGGACCACATTGGTCATAAATATGCATATACCTGTAAAGCTCTTGTGCTTCTTTTAAATTTTTCTTACAACATATTGTTTGTATCTTAATTTGTGCTTATAATAAGTTTTTTTTTAATTTCTTTCAAATGTGAAAGATTCTTCTCTAATCTGAACATGTTGCTCATGTTTTGTTTTTCTAAGTATGGCCGAGATTTGGCCAGCGTCCAATATTTGGATATAATGTTGATGATTGTTTTCAATCATATTGAGATTTGTTTGAAACCCAACTGGGCTTGTATTTGTGTTTCTAAGGAAATAATATATCAGATTATTATTCAGACTGTATCAGATCTGAAATTGTAGAGATCATAAAGATTGTGATTCCAGAGGTTATACCTCATCTTTCTATCTGTACCATGTACTGTGGTTTCGAACTGCCTTTTATAAGGGCATTTACTGTCTTTAATCATTGTGAAAACCTTTTCACTGTGTAAGTGAAATCAAGTTTCCTTCTGTGAAGGAATTCCTTTTATATTATGTATTGAAAAGGCCATTGAATGTATTTCAATCAGTCTGTGGCGAAATAAAACAATCAAAAAAAAAATCTGTGCTTTTGTCTTAATTATCAAAGTATTTTCAATATGTATGAATGATTCAGTGATCAAAAGCATTAATTATCTATCAGGCTGCTCATGATGGCATTCCTGAGTTAATGAGATGAAGAGTTAAAATAAGCAATCTTTCACATTACTGATTTCCTGTTGCCATGTTGGAAAGTGATGTGCTGTGGGTTATAAAGATCCCAGCATCATAAACTAATGAAAATGCCTTTAATTATTATTACTCTCAATTACTGGAACCTGTAGAAAGGTTTTAAAGCCCTTCGGATGCTCAGTTTTGGGAGGGAATGTGATGTAAATGGCACTGAGTGATTTGATTGTGAAATTTCTGTCCAAATGTCTTATGTTTTCTTAAATTATATTATTTTATGTGTATATAAGTTTGTTTTGCAAAATGGAGCTCCCATTGGCAGATTGTTTTGCTTATTTTAAGCAAAAACTCCAAAATTTTGACTTATTTGTTTCTGAAAACAAGACAAATTTTTAAAATGCTTCTTGATTTAAGAATTTTTAGATATTTGGACTGGAAAAAAGACAAAAAAATCTAAGTAAGAAAATAATTTTTTTGCAGTGTATTTGTATATTTTTTAAATTTAAAATTAAATTATTCTTAAACTGATAGACATTTTAAATATATTGTTCTATTACTGCAAAGGGGACTTTAGGTGTGCTTAAAGCTTCAGAATGACTGGTCCATTTAGATTTTTTAAACTTAATTTTTGATTTGGTCAACAACAAGTCTGTTTTTATCTTGTTTCACAGTCCCAAAATATTGAGTTTTATTGAGGGTTTTGGGATGCTAATGACACTGAGCTGTGATTCTGGGTACCAGAGCTTTCCCACACTGAACAATAGACATGTGCCTATTCAGATGCTAATGACCGCTTGATCCTATAATAAAAATTCCCCCGGGAGACTGTTGAATGCTTGTCATCTAATGACCAGATAAACCCCCACTGACTGCAGGTTGACGTGTGTATGTGTGTGTGTGTGCATGTACAGAGACATTAAACACTGCTGTGGACCTTCAGCTGACATTAATGGAACTTAAAAACTTAACAAAGGAAGTTAAAAGCTGTTGTTTTTAATTTTGTGTGTTTGCATGATCTACCACTGATATAATTAACAGAATCCCAGCTAACAAAATTATGTTCTAAGAACGTTTTACTAACATTCTGATTAAGTTAAAACGTCATTTCTGAATGTTCAAAATGTTCAGCTTTTTAAATGCTTTAAAAACGTTCTTTCTTGGTTATGTGAACGTTAAGGGAACGTTCCATTTTGCAAACACTATGGGATTGTTACTTTTGAATGTTCTCTGAACATTCCGAAACAATCAGTAACATTTAAAAACATTTTTAGAAAGAAATACAATGTATCAATAATGTTTGTGTGCAAACATTTTGAGAACACTATTAAAGATGAAGAAAACTTTGAACAAATCTATTAACGTTACTGTTCATAACTTTGAGAGAACCTTACCAGAACATTCAGAAGTTCTGAGAACGTTCCCCGTTAGCTGGGATACTTAGCTGTGTCACATTTTGTGGTAAATTTAACTGTTTAGTGTGCAATGCTGAAAAAAACTTACCAATATAAATAAGATTTTCATTAGAAATATCAGTTTATAAATAAATATTCATTATGGTGAACTTTTTAATGGATTTGCATTTTCCTAAATTGTGCTTGTTAACTGAAATGACAATATCAAGCTTTAACTTTTTGCACTGACAGCCAACCCATTATGTAATAATTTAAATGTATTATGATGTTAGAAAAAATATATTTATAAATTAAAATATGAACGTTTTACTAACATTATGATTAAGTTAAAGCGTTACTTCTGAATGTTCAAAATGTCTAGTTTTCTAAATGTTTTAAAAATGTTTAAACACATTAATGGAACGTTCCATTTTGCAAAACATTATGTGATTGTTACTTTTGCCTTCGAATTACAAATCGCTACAGGAATTTGTAGGAATTACTTCCTACAAAGCTTTCGAATTAAACATTTTTTGGGGGGGAAAAAACAATACATATGAATGTTTTACTTTGCTTTTACAAAAAGTTAAATTAGACAAATCAACCATATAAATCATTTCTGTGTTTCATATATGTTTCTCTAGTTTTTAATCAGTATTTGTGTTACTAAATAACAAAGTTCTTTTTCCAATCTTTTTAATAATGCCAAACTATCAGTATTCTGGTGAAAGTTGGAGGAATGGAGCACAATGATGGAATGATAGAGGTCACTCCCTTGACCTCTGACCCCTGACCCCTGGTCTCTTAGTTGAGATCTATTGTCTCTCTGGGGGTTTGTTTCTCACCCACTCATGCTCTCAATTGAATTAAACAACAATAGATGTTAGTCTACTGCACATCACATTCATATGCACTTTAAGTAAAGTTTATTTCAGTATTTATCAAGCATTAGTAGCCTCTAAAAATATTTGAACACTTAAGTCACACTTACAGTATAAATGTTAGATACTTCCTAATTTTTCCATCTAATGCAATGTCATTCAGATATTAAGTGTGACTTCAGTGTTTAAACACTTTGAGACATCTTAGAAAATAAATGAAACCACATATCTGAGTTGAGTTGAGTTTATTTTTCTTTCCAAATGGAAAATATTTCTCATATACATGACATTCACTGTTGAAAGCATTTGTTTCAATTCACGCTGCTTCATTAAACTGAAGCTCTGAGCAGAGAGATGCTCTCTAGAGGACAACACAAATGTCATAGTAAAGATATGAACATAACCCATATCAGCTGAGCATAGACAGCAGATTTACAATAATGTAAATACAGTTAACATATACAGCAGTATATAGAGTGTGCATGTATAGATGAAGATCTGTATGCATTAAAGAGTTTTACATTAGCCCTCATGGAGGGATTGCACATTCTTTTTAGAATTACAAAAATGAGATTTCATTTCTTAAAACTCCTCATAGAGGAAAGTAACATACTGATACAGTTCAAAACAACAAATATGATCAAATATGAGCAGGAAGTTTCAACATGAAACCAAAATAAAGCTGATTTGACTTTATAGTCACATAATGCATCACCTCAAAGGTGAAAATTATATCCAAAGGATGTGGAAAATGCAGTTTAATGCACTTTTATACTAATTAGCATAGTGACATCATGGTATTTTGCAATACAAGTTATTTTTCAAACTTTTCAAGGACATTTTCTCAAAAAGAGAATAGAGAAGTCTTCATAGAAGATTGAATCATCAGAGCACTTTGCAGTACAAATATCTCTTCCAAACTGGAACTCATGAAACACTTTTTCTCAAAAAGAGAAGCTTAAACGAGTCCACTGAGTCTAGTGTAGACGTTCAGCATGTGCTGCTGGTTGCTGTAAGGCTCACGGCCTCCAGATGGCGATCTTGTTGACCTTCATCTCTTTGCTGAAGGTGTTCTGGTCTGGGCGGCTCAGCCGAGACTGTTCTGATCACATGATGTCTGCAGCTTCTGGAATCTCATCTTTGGGCAGGAAGTGCATCATCTCACAGACACACCTGGAGAAGCCTTGATTGACAGCATGTGAACTGGAAGTTGAGCGTCATCATCTCCAGGATATCTGCTTTCTCCAGCTTGGAATCAGGCTGCTGCTGCTTGAGGAACTCTGGAGCCAGAAGACACTTGAGCTGCTCGATGCTGCTGTTGAGACCTTCATCTTCTCCACTATTGGCTTTCTCAGCTGCAAATCAAGACAGAAAAGCATGAGGAAAGCGGCCTTCAAATTGAGAAGAGGCGTGAAAGCTGCTGCAGTAATGTTGCTGTAAGTAGGATCATGTGAATGTACCTTGTTGTTGAGAGGGAGATGCTCCTTTGAGATGATTGGAGGTGTCATGTCTGGATCTCTGTGCTGTAGATCTCTCTGTTCAGAGCGAGTCTGATTTGCACTGGCTGCAGCTCCTCTATTTATACTCCCAAATCTCCATATGAATGTGTGAGGCTTGAGCTTGTTGGAGTTTCTCACACTTTGGAGCCAATGGAAGAGCTCAAACAGACAATGAGGGATGTGGGCCGCCACATGCTCCATGATCCTCTATCAGGAGCTCAAAGCCCGTGTCTCAGGGGAGAATCTGGGAAAGTGCTGACCTGTAGAGAGCTCATGTTCACATCAGTGTCACTGAAGCACACGCTCATCATCAGAAACACGTGGCGTCAGTGACACCTGCATCATCTCATTCCTCATATGGTGATTTCAGCATCACATCATTCCTGCACATCTCATCTGAATTACTGTGGGACATTGCAGTCCAAAGTTTAATATCAAACTAGAATATTATTATAATATATCCTGTTTATAAAACAGTATAACCAAATAGATCAAGTCAAATCATACTTTATTAATGGAGTGCATTTAGAAACAGCAGAAGAATACTGAATAATGAAATACAAAATTACATCAATAAAAACTAAACTGTTCAAATGCTTTTATGTTGTTACAGCATTGTTAGACACATGGATTTATATATGTGCATAAAGTTCAACATTTCAAGTCTTTCCACAGAAGTGCAGATATTTACAGTCCTAATTTATGATCTTGATCATTGTCATTGCTGCAGTGACGTCACACTCATGATGGAGTCCAGATGAAGCAGATGTGTGTGTGTTTGTGCTGGTCAGTGTGAGTAGATCTCATGTGAGGTTCCCACACTGACTCTCTTCTTCACATCAATGGAGCACAAAAGCATCAGAGTCCTGAATGGAGCATTAGTGACGCTGAAGACTCTGTTCTTCCTGACGTCACCAACCATCTGGAGGGAAACGACTGGAGTCAGTAAGTTATCGGACACTTTCTGATCACAATTATTCTCTGGCAAATATGCAATTTTGCTGTAAATTAAATTAATTTTTGGAAAACAGCACTTTTTATTTGCTTTTTTAGCATCAAATTATTGCATTTGTGAGACATGTTTGTGTTTCGATGACAAAAGTCTCTTAAGTTCCTGATGCAAAAGGTCATTGTAAAAGTTCATGACGCGTAAAGGAAAATAAACAGTGATAGTGCTGGATTCTGCTCACACTGCTGATGACATCATCAATGACATCATCAAACCACCTTGTCAAGCTCGTGCGTGTGTGTAAATATCCATAAGTGTGTCGACTCCCTTGTGTGTGTCAAATATTGAGGTTTGTCGGGGTTTAGGATGCTGATGACACTAGAACTGTGACTCTGTTCTCCAGAGTTTCCCACACTGAGACACAAACACAACAATAGAAGTGTGTCTGTTCACATGATAATGAGTCTTAATGCAGGACAGATTCCCTAAAGCTTTCTCACGCCTCTGCTGATCAATACTTGTTGAAATGAACATGAATTTTTACATGAATTAGAAGACAGTTTTTTTTTAATCAAGCATTAATATTAACAACACCAGTAAATTTGATGAGATCAGTGATCTACTCTTCATGAGATATCTATTTTTAATCAGATGTATGAACATACATTTATATCGAACACACCAGATATATAAATACATGTACAGGAAATGTTGATTCAAAACAATATTCCAATGATATTAGTGAAATCCCTGAGATCATTTTCACTAGATCCAACCAATGAAAATATCATGATTTTGGGTTACATACGATAAGAAGACACATCCGAAATAACCAAATCACATTCATTTTCATATTCAACAGCGCAACAGACATTTAAATCACTCAATTTATGGCGTCCAAATATGTCAAAGGAGCCTATATGAATGAATATTTATGATAATAAATATTTTATAGAGATACACATAGATGTATTAAATTATATTCACATGAATATAAATGAAAGATTATTTAGACAAGCATATTAGAGAGTATTAATACTTCAAAACTCAAGTTTGGTCTGAATTTGATGATGTTGTTTTGTGTTATGAAAAAAACAAAACAAACAAACAAAAAAATGTTTCAAGTGAAGTGAACTTTATATAACCCTTGCTTAGTAGGGAGCAGTGAACACTATGTAGGGAGCATATGAATTGGACCGCAGGTTTTGGAATCAGACCGCTGGATGGCGCTATTGACCAAACAGAATCAAGTATTCCAGTAATTATTGTCATTTTAAGGCGTTATAAGAATTTTACTTTTTATAATCATTGTTTTTTGTTTGTTTCATGTTTTGTGTGCTTTTTATGTCTGTTTTGTCTGCATATATACATAAGAAAAAACTAAATCCAGAGACAGAAGTAAGGTCAACTGATTTATTGTCATGAATATTTGTTTTGTCATTGAGGAAATGACATCATTGAGTGATAATATATCACAACATGTGTTTGGAGAATCTCCAAGATACATTTATGCTCTTAATAGAGCAGAGATTATACATCATAAAACAGTCTTTTCAAAAGACACCAACATATTCAACAATGAACAAACAGCGTTTATGATTAAACAAACATTTCTCAGCTTGAGAAGAAAGATCATTAGAGATCACAGTTTTCTGAATGGTCACATGGTGACTGTAAAATATCAAAAATACAATATCAAACATGACAGAATTTTAACAATCACAGAATCTTTCAAAGAATTAAAAAGATTTCTGAGAGGTAAAATAAAAATAGTAAAATATGCTTTTATAAAAGCAAATTCAGATTTAAAATTTTAAGAAATTTAACAAATAAATCACAGATTCATTCACAGAAAATCTTCACTGAAGACGAAAGTGAGTATTTAACAATACATTAAAGAGTTTCCCCAAAACAGGAAAAACACCATTTCAAATAAACTGTATGTGGTCAAATCTCAAAGTTAATATATAAAAATCCAAGACATTCAGAGAACGCTATTAGATCAATTTGATTTAGTTTCAATATAGTCCTGAAACAGGACAATGATAAAAGTAAAGAAAGTGCCTCATCACGTGAAGAATGTAAAAGTCAATGTTGTCTAATAAAGACGTCAGTATATGATCCTATCAGAGAATGAAACACAATATAAATCATAAAGTCTCTCTATGAAGATCATCCCAATTTGAGCCACTTCATATAAACAGCACATAATTAATGATGGAGCAAGATTCTTGTCATCACATTAATATCAAGAAATTATAACATTTCATAAAACATGTGCTGTGTAAGTTGACTCTTGATCAGCTTGTAGAACGAAGCTTGAGTATGATATCAGATTATAAATGTCCTTTAAAATAATAAAGGGAAGGTTTCCTTCACATCTCATCAAGATGCATTTAATGTAAAAGTCAATGTTGTCTAATATAGACGTCAGTATATGATCCCATCAGGAACTCTTGACATGAAGTCTTCATAGAAGATTGAATCATACAAATATCTCTTCCAAACTGGAACTCATGAAACACTTTTTCTCAAAAAGAGAAGCTTAAACGAGTCCACTGAGTCTAGTGTAGACGTTCAGCATGTGCTGCTGGTTGCTGTAAGGCTCACGGCCTCCAGATGGCGCTCTTGTTGACCTTCATCTCTTTGCTGAAGGTGTTCTGGTCTGGGCGGCTCAACCGAGACTGTTCTGATCACATGATGTCTGCAGCTTCTGGAATCTCATCTTTGGACAGGAAGTGCATCATCTCACAGACACACCTGGAGAAGCCTTGATTGACAGCATGTGAACTGGAAGTTGAGCGTCATCATCTCCAGGATATCTGCTTTCTCCAGCTTGGAATCAGGCTGCTGCTGCTTGAGGAACTCTGGAGCCAGAAGACACTTGAGCTGCTCGATGCTGCTGTTGAGACCTTCATCTTCTCCACTATTGGCTTTCTCAGCTGCAAATCAAGACAGAAAAGCAT
>RJVU01079719.1:477631-488333 GCA_003731715.1 Anabarilius grahami
ATCAGCATATTAGAATGATTTCTGAAGGATCATGTGACACTGAAGACTGGAGTAATGATGCTGAAAATTCAGCTTTGATCACAGGAATAAATTACTTTGTCAAATAAATTCAAATAGAAAACAGTTATTTTAAATTGTAATAATATTTCAAAATACTCCTGTTTTTACTGTATTTTTAATTAAATAAATGCAGTCTTGGTGAGCAAACGAAACTTCTTTTAAAAACATAAAAAATCGTACCGATCCCAAACTTTTGAACGGTAGTGTATATATATATATATATATATATACACACACACACACACACTACCAGTCAAAAGTTTGGAAACATACTATTTATATACTATTTTTAATGTTTTTGAACGAAGTCTATTATGCTCATTAAGGCTGCATTTATTTCATAATAAATACAGAAAAAACAATAACATTGTGAAATATTATTACAATTTAAAATTATGGTTTTCCATTTTAATATACTTTAAAATATAATTTATTTCTGTGATCAAAGCTGAATTTTCAGCATCATTACTCCAGTCTTCAGTGTCACGTGATCCTTCAGAAATCATTCTAATATGATGATTTGATACTCAGTTATTATCAAAGTTGGATACAGTTGCGTTGCTTAATATTTTTTTGGAACCTGTGATACTTTTTTCAGGATTCATTGTTGAATAAAAATATAAATCTTTTCTAACAATATAAATCTTTACTATCACTGAATAAAAGTATTAATTTCTTTCAAAAAAAAGAAAGAAAGAAAAATTACTGACCCCAAACTTTTGAACGATAGTGTATATTGTTACAAAAGATTTCTATTTTAAATAAATGCTGATATTTTTCAACTTTTTATTCATCAAAGAATCCTGAAAAAGTATCACAGGTTATAAAATAATATTAAGCAGCANCAACATTGATCATAAATCAGCATATTAGAATGATTTCTGAAGGATCGTGTGACACTGAAGACTGGAGTAATGATGCTGAAAATTCAGCTTTGATCACAGGAATAAATTATATTTTAAAGTATATTAAAATAGAAAAACATAATTTTAAATTGTAATAATATTTCACAATATTCTTGTTTTTTCTGTACTTATTATGAAATAAATGCAGCCTTAATGAGCATAAGAGTCTTTGTTCAAAAACATTACAAATAGTAATGTTTCCAAACTTTTGACTGGTATTGTATATTATATTTCTATATTTATAAATGTATAAATAACATTTTATTTGCTAATGTTTTGAGAACATTAAAGACCAGATAACTTTGAACAAACATTCTTTTAACATTACTGGAAGAACGTTAGCTAAAATTCTGAGATTTGCATCTGCAACTGAATTGAGTGAATGAAGAGAGCGTGAGAAACAGAACTCACTCAAAGACCCTCAGAGACAATAGAACTCAACTAAGAGACCAGAGGTCAGAGGTCAACACGAATAGATTGGACTATAAATTTATCTTATTTCAACTTCAGATAATGTAAGTTCCAAAATGAAACAAACTAAATCAAATGCTTTATTTTGAGAAATTAGTCTTCAGATTCATATAAAAAGTATGCTTATTATTTCAACAAGTATTGATCAGCAGAGGCGTGAGAAAGCTTTAGGGAATCTGTCCTGCATTAAGACTCATTATCATGTGAACAGACACACTTCTATTGTTGTGTTTGTGTCTCAGTGTGGGAAACTCTGGAGAACAGAGTCACAGTTCTAGTGTCATCAGCATCCTAAACCCCGACAAACCTCAATATTTGACACACACAAGGGAGTCGACACACTTATGGATATTTACACACACGCACGAGCTTGACAAGGTGGTTTGATGATGTCATTGATGATGTCATCAGCAGTGTGAGCAGAATCCAGCACTATCACTGTTTATTTTCCTTTACGCATCATGAACTTTAACAATGACCTTTTGCATCAGGAACTTAAGAGACTTTTGTCATCCAAACACAAACATGTCTCACAAATGCAATAATTTGATGCTAAAAAAGCAAATGAAAAGTGCTGTTTTCCAAAATAAATTTAATATGCAGCAAAATTGCATATTTGCCAGAGAATAATTGTGATCAGAAAGTGTCCGATAACTTACTGACTCCAGTCGTTTCCCTCCAGATGGTTGGTGACGTCAGGAAGAACAGAGTCTTCAGCGTCACTAATGCTCCATTCAGGACTCTGATGCTTTTGTGCTCCATTGATGTGAAGAAGAGAGTCAGTGTGGGAACCTCACATGAGATCTACTCACACTGACCAGCACAAACACACACACATCTGCTTCATCTGGACTCCATCATGAGTGTGACGTCACTGCAGCAATGACAATGATCAAGATCATAAATTAGGACTGTAAATATCTGCACTTCTGTGGAAAGACTTGAAACTTTATGCACATATATAAATCCATAAGTGTCTAACAATGCTGTAACAACTTGAAACAAGACTGCATTTGAACAGTTTTTTTCTTTTTGATATAATATTGTATTTCATTATTCAGTATTCTTCTGCTGTTTCTAAATGCGCTGCATAAATAAAGTATGATTTGACTTGATCTAATTGGTTATACTGTTTTATAAACAGGATATATTATACTAATATTCTAGTTTGATATGAAACTTTGGACTGCAATGTTCCACAGTAATTCAGATGAGATGTGCAGGAATGATGTGATGCTGAAATCACCATATGAGGAATGAGATGATGCAGGTGTCGCTGACGCCACGTGTTTCTGATGATGAGCGTGTGCTTCAGTGACACTGATGTGAACATGAGCTCTCTACAGGTCAGCACTTTCCCAGATTCTCCCTGAGACACGGGCTTTGAGCTCCTGATAGAGGATCATGGAGCATGTGGCGGCCCACATCCCTCATTGTCTGTTTGAGCTCTTCCATTGGCTCCAAAGTGTGAGAAACTCCAACAAGCTCAAGCCTCACACATTCATATGGAGATTTGGGAGTATAAATAGAGGAGCTGCAGCCAGTGCAAATCAGACTCGCTCTGAACAGAGAGATCTACAGCACAGAGATCCAGACATGACACCTCCAATCATCTCAAAGGAGCATCTCCCTCTCAACAACAAGGTACATTCACATGATCCTACTTACAGCAACATTACTGCAGCAGCTTTCACGCCTCTTCTCAATTTGAAGGCCGCTTTCCTCATGCTTTTCTGTCTTGATTTGCAGCTGAGAAAGCCAATAGTGGAGAAGATGAAGGTCTCAACAGCAGCATCGAGCAGCTCAAGTGTCTTCTGGCTCCAGAGTTCCTCAAGCAGCAGCAGCCTGATTCCAAGCTGGAGAAAGCAGATATCCTGGAGATGATGACGCTCAACTTCCAGTTCACATGCTGTCAATCAAGGCTTCTCCAGGTGTGTCTGTGAGATGGTGCACTTCCTGTCCAAAGATGAGATTCCAGAAGCTGCAGACATCATGTGATCAGAACAGTCTCGGTTGAGCCGCCCAGACCAGAACACCTTCAGCAAAGAGATGAAGGTCAACAAGAGCGCCATCTGGAGGCCGTGAGCCTTACAGCAACCAGCAGCACATGCTGAACGTCTACACTAGACTCAGTGGACTCGTTTAAGCTTCTCTTTTTGAGAAAAAGTGTTTCATGAGTTCCAGTTTGGAAGAGATATTTGTATGATTCAATCTTCTATGAAGACTTCATGTCAAGAGTTCCTGATGGGATCATATACTGACGTCTATATTAGACAACATTGACTTTTACATTAAATGCATCTTAATGAGATGTGAAGGAAACCTTCCCTTTATTATTTTAAAGGACATTTATAATCTGATATCATACTCAAGCTTCGTTCTACAAGCTGATCAAGAGTCAACTTATACTGTAGATGTTTTATGAAATGTTATAATTTCTTGATATTAATGTGATGACAAGAATCTTGCTCCATTATTAATTATATGCTGTTTATATGAAGTGGCTCAAATTGGGCTCATATTTGTCTCCTTCTGAGATCTGAGACTTATAATAGATCTTATTCAAATTCACCCTGTTTTAAGGGTTTGTAAGCATTTGTTGGTTCTCAACGTTCTCTGAATCTTCTGTACTGTATACAGCTGTCATTGTTCCTTCTGTGAAGGTTTATATTCTCATAACAAACTTTGTCATATTGGCATTTGTCATTTTAATTGATCACGTGATCATTTGTGTGTTTCTGTGAAGGCAACTGAAGTTTTAAAACACTAAAGCAGCTCAGTGAATGTATTTCTGCTGCGAAATAAAACAATCAACTGAACACCTGACATCTTCTGTGATTATTAATGTCATTACATCTCTTCTCCTTCTTTGTCTTGAATGAAAATAAGCCAAAATTACAAACATCCTCCTCACAAATAGTCCCAATGTTTTCCGCATTTTTCTTAACCCACAAAATCTCGTCCCAAAATACTCTCTCAATAGACAAACTCAGTCTCTCTATCAAGAAAACGTTGCAAACTCGGTGTTGTAAAGGCTTCAACTGTTCAATAAAATACCAGACTCACCTGAGTAAAGACGCCATTTTCACGTCGCTTTTACAACATTTTGAAATCCCTCAGTTCTCACCATCTCCGAAAAGTCAAGTCAATTCTTGTTTCATTACGAGCTCTGTCCTGTTTACTTTTTGCCTTTGGAAGTAGGATTGATGATGTATTGACATTATTTATGAAATATAATTTTCCTCCCATTTTACTTTTTGACCATCATTTTTTAGGGGCTCCCCGTAGTTAGATGTGTTTAAGCAGCGAAATATATATTTTTCACCCATCTCCTATGTTTTTCCATTTCCATGTCACTTAAGAGGCTCCATACTAATGCATAAAAGTTGAACATTATTTATTTTTCTTTACTTAAAAAAGAATTGAAAAAATCTGGACATTGATCATGATTATCCTACTATTAATTGTTTGAATCTATTGGCAGCCCTAATATTTTAAGTCATAATATCTGTTTTATAGACTTTACAAAGCAACATAAACATTTCCAAGTAGCCTTCTGGAACAGGTTTAAGTAATCCTGGGATACATAAACTCCAGATTGAAGAATCACTGACTTAAAATGCACTTAGGATAGTTAATGCATTTAATGCATGAGTAAAATGACCAGATGCATTTCTGTGTTCTGAGAGCAGAAGCATGTCGCATATTTTATATGTAGAAGCTGGACCTGTTATGGAGCAGGAAACCTTCATAACACACATCAAATAAGAGACTGAAATGTAAATTGTAAAAAAAGAAAGTTACTTTTATTTTCTATATTTTGGACGCGGTTGTCCATTTGTATGGCTTGAGGTCATTGTTGAATCACAATACTTATATAGAACAACATTTACTCCATTAATGGAGTTTTGGGTTAAAATCTCTTCATGCAGTTTTAAACGAAAACAGCATAAAGTGTCATTCATTTACAAACACAAAGTTTAAGATTGCAGTGTAACTGCCAGAAATAATGCATATAATGCATAAAACAGCATTTGTTAAAACAAAAATATAAAAATATTCTTTTGAGCAAGAATTTAGTCATTTAAAGACAAAGTTATATATACAAAGTTAAAGGCATTATAGTGAGAGATTTTCAATTTTGATATGATTCTTCTTTTCAGTGTTTCTTCTAAGAGTCATTTGTGTGAAGAGTTTTTCAGGTGATGTTCATTCTTCAGAGCACAACGCTGCTACATCCTCTGTGTGATCCGGGAAAAGACGCAGGATGTCACGGGAATATTTGGAGTAGCCGTCATGGGACAGTAAAACTCGTTTCAAGGTGATGAAAGACACGGCCCTCTCCAGAAGATCTGAGGTGTGGATGCCGTTCTGAAGATACTCTCCAAGAGCAGATTTGAGCTTCTCCAAACTGTTGCCACACTTTCTTTCCAAACATGTAAGAACGCATCTGAAAACAACAACACAGTCACTTTAGTTCATGTGCATTTAAAGTGTTAAAACTCAATAAAATACTAGACGAGGCTTTCGTTTTTATCGCATCCATGAGTTTCTGAAGTTCTCACCTTGCGTGTTGAACATGTTGAGTCTTGACGCTGCTCTGGAAAGACACGTCCATGTAAGTCGCCATGACTGTGTTGAAGTTCAAGCTCGGTTTGGACTGAAGTGTCTTCGCTGTGAAACGTCGTCTCTTGATCTTTCATTTATACTCACGTCTCACTCCTCTCGGCCAATCAGAAGCCTCAGAATTCTGAACAATACCGTGTTGAAGAGTGAATCGGTGGGATGTTCTCCTCACTGCCATCTGCCAGTAAGGTCACTCATATTCATCTTTATGAATGTGGGGATGCAGGACATTTCAGGTTCCCACAAGATGTTCAACTCAAGAGTTCTGCAGTTACAGCTATTGGAAATAAATGGAGAGGACACAGTCAATATGCTCTGAAAATCTGTTTTAAAACAATAAAAATGCAAAGAATTATATATTTCAGCACAGGTTTAAACTTTATTGTCTGTGATTGTATATTATAGAATTTCAAACAAAATGCAAAATGCAGTTAAACTACAATTTTATTTGGGTTTAGGCTTAATTTCTATCTAGTGCATCATAAACAATTTGAAATGGACTTGAAAATACAAGAGAGTTGGACTCTTGAACATCTTGCATGCTTTAAGAAAGTCTATTCCCATGTGAAACTGCAGGATAAAGCTTGTAAATATCCATAAGTGTGTCGACTCCCTTGTGTGTGTCAAATATTGAGGTTTGTCGGGGTTTAGGATGCTGATGACACTAGAACTGTGACTCTGTTCTCCAGAGTTTCCCACACTGAGACACAAACACAACAATGGAAGTGTGTCTGTTCACATGATAATGAGATGGACAAATACTAATAAAACCCCAGGGATTTAAACTCTTGATGTGCAAGTGTTTCCCACGTTATTCCTGTTCACTTCAAAATGACTTCTGTGCAAAACAACATCTTTAATCAGTGTCAATTTAAAGAAGAATATAGTTAGTTATACAAACTTTTGCACCCTTAAATCTTGGACTTTAGTAAAAAAAATTCAGTCTCTCTTTCAAATTTGGGAGGACTTTTTCATTTTAACTTTTATATATACTTATATTATCATTTATTGTATTTTCCCCCCATTTACAGCAGTTTAGCTATAAAAACAGCACAGATGATTCAGTCTTTGAGAAACAAGTTCCTCCTGTGAGAACGACACACTTCTATTGTGTGAGTGACTTAATGTGATGAATACAGAAGTGTGTGAATCCGTGTGTCTCTGTGATTCCAGCAGCCAGAATAAAGATCTGTTAGAAAGCAGCTGCGTGTTCATTGAGCGTCGAACATCTGGCGGCCCACATCCCTCATTGTCTGTTTGAGCTCTTCCATTGGCTCCAAACTGTGAGAAACTCCAACAAGCTCAAGCCTCACACATTCATATGGAGATTTGGGAGTATAAATAGAGGAGCTGCAGCCAGTGCAAATCAGACTCGCTCTGAACAGAGAGATCTACGGCACAGAGATCCAGACATGACACCTCCAATCATCTCAAAGGAGCATCTCCCTCTCAACAACAAGGTACATTCACATGATCCTACTTACAGCAACATTACTGCAGCAGCTTTCACGCCTCTTCTCAATTTGAAGCTTTTCTGTCTTGATTTGCAGCTGAGAAAGCCAATAGTGGAGAAGATGAAGGTCTCAACAGCAGCATCGAGCAGCTCAAGTGTCTTCTGGCTCCAGAGTTCCTCAAGCAGCAGCAGCCTGATTCCAAGCTGGAGAAAGCAGATATCCTGGAGATGATGACGCTCAACTTCCAGTTCACATGCTGTCAATCAAGGCTTCTCCAGGTGTGTCCGTGAGATGATGCACTTCCTGTCCAAAGATGAGATTCCAGAAGCTGCAGACATCATGTGATCAGAACAGTCTCGGCTGAGCCGCCCAGACCAGAACACCTTCAGCAAAGAGATGAAGGTCAACAAGAGCGCCATCTGGAGGCCTTGAGCCTTACAGCAACCAGCAGCACATGCTGAACGTCTACACTAGACTCAGTGGACTCGTTTAAGCTTCTCTTTTTGAGAAAAAGTGTTTCATGAGTTCCAGTTTGGAAGAGATATTTGTATGATTCAATCTTCTATGAAGACTTCATGTCAAGAGTTCCTGATGGGATCATATACTGACGTCTATATTAGACAACATTGACTTTTACATTAAATGCATCTTGATGAGATGTGAAGGAAACCTTCCCTTTATTATTTTAAAGGACATTTATAATCTGATATCATACTCAAGCTTCCTTCTACAAGCTGATCAAGAGTCAACTTACACAGCACATGTTTTATGAAATGTTATAATTTCTTGACATTAATGTGATGACAAGAATCTTGCTCCATTATTAATTATGTACGGTTTATATGAAGCGGCTCAAATTGGGATGATCTTCATAGAGAGACTTTATGATTTATATTTTATCTCATTCTCTGATGGGAATATATACTGACGTCTATATTAGACAACATTGACTTACATTAGATACATCATCTTTGTCTTCCATGAAGCCACAAGCTGTAATATGATGTAAATATACTTAAAATTATTTTATAAAGAAATGCAGTCATACCTGAACTATGTTCTGTTCTAAGTTCCTGTGTGATTTGGAGAATTCTTCAAACCAAATGTTGTGATACATTATCACTGAATGAATGCAGATATCAGTCAATAAAAAAAAAAAATCTTCACTATGTTTCCTGTGTTTTAAGACCATGTAAACTGAACCTACACTGACAAAAACACCAATAATACAGTAAAGTATACATTCACAAAATATGAATTTGGTTTAAGACAGTTTTATTAACCAGATTTTAACACTACCATACCAAAGTCATGAAATAGTTGTTTGCATAATTCCCAAACTACATTTTCAAAAGATTCCGTCTTATGTACAAGGATAAAACAGCAAGATCTGACTTGTAAGAACTCTATATAGTAGAAAGAAAGCGATGTAAATGTCACACAAGTTTCAACGTCAACATTAAATCATGTTAAAATGGCGAAAAACATGGAAAACGACTAAAGGGAAAGACATATAGGCTGCGTCTCAATTTAAATATACAGACAGCATTTCTGGGCATTCGATTAGTTCAGGAAAGTGCCTATGATGCACAGAAAAGCTGTCTAGGTAGATCTCTTCAAACGTGGAATGGTGTCAGAGGAAAATTATAATTATATAAATATATATATATATAATAGTAAACAACTGTTTTTGGTCTAATCTAAGTTTAATAGAAACCGATACTGTCTGCAGGACACTGATCTGTATCTGCATAGCTTCTGAAGTGCTTTTCATCTCAGCGGTTAGTGTGCGTCCCTGAGCGTTCACTACAAAAATAACATTTACTGGATATTTACACACTGCAAAATCAAATATTGTTACTTTTAAAAGAGCCTTTCATCTTTCAGAGCACAAACTGTATGAATTATACTTTGAGTAGCAGGACTGTGATGTCTGAAACTTTCCAGTTTCTGCTTCAACAACTTTATGTTTGTAGCTGAGATCCTTAACCTTTAGCACAACCATGACGCCACGTATTAAAGATATATAGAGTCCCGTTTTAGGAAAGTTTCTTGTTGATTCCTGCGTTCTGTTGTGCGATGATAAAGTCCATGATGAGCTGGGCGGATTTCCTCGGCCGCTCCATCACTACAGAATGACCACAGTTGTCTAGCAAATGAACCTGGGATCCTGGAACGGCTTCGGCCAGAACTGAAGCCCCGGACACGTCTAACACCTGTGGGATACAGTATAGAGTTTGGTCTTTAATGAGGTCACAATAGTAATGATCATTAATGGTAAAGCATTTTCAATCGCTGATTCCTACATATGTGACTACAAACACTGCAAAGAAGACAAGTAGTAATAGTGTTTTATCATTACTAACCCTAAAAGAACCATATTATTTTAACTTCGTCACAGTAAGTTTGGAATTTACATACTTTAAATAGGCAATCGAGTAAATTCTGGCAGTATCAGATCAGTTTTTGTGTGCTTGGTAATGCATCACACACAATAACACTCATAACATTTCTTTTTCACAACATTTTTTGTGCCCACTTTGCTCAAAATGTCATGGAGTTGAAGGTCAGAGCAAAACATCTAATAACTTTGGCCTTATACATGTAGCAAATTTCATTGAACCACACAATATTATTTAGATATTCTTTTTAACTGTTTTTGGAGATTTTCTGGGTTCTAAAACATGTTAATGTGAGTAATACATGTACTATATGACGGCTTTAAATATGGAGTGCACATTTTCAGTGGCCTTGGTTCCGGAAGTTTTTTTCCCCATTCATTTTCCCCATAGGGATTTTAAAAAAAAGTCTTCATAAAAGCATTATAAGCCATGAACCAAACTAACCAGCTGAATACGAGCTGAATCACAACATTACTTTGATTTGAAGCCAAAAAGTTTTTGAATTTTTTGAGTTTTTGAAAATCAGACAAAAAATACAAACGTACAAAACTGTGTACAGCTTTAATGAGGAAAAGAACTACAATCCCATAAAGCATTGCCAATGACATAATCAAAATAAAAACTATGTATAAATAGAAAACTATTAATTTAAAGATGTTGGTTATGTATATAGAAACAATGTATTTCACATTTATTGCAAATATGCATATTTTCACCAGAGTTCCTGCAGAGAAATCTCCACCAATCAGAGAATCAAAACAAGCAAAGCAAAACAATATAACTC
>RJVU01079719.1:508522-524090 GCA_003731715.1 Anabarilius grahami
TGTAACGATCACCGTCTGCTCCTGTCACTCCCCGGACTACACTTCCCATAATTCTCCCTGTCAGTCACATGTTCACTCCACACCAATCACCTGTCGCCACATACAGCCATGCACACACTCTTCACTAATCACCACACCCAGCTGCAGCTTGTTACCTGGATTTTAAAAGGACTCTCACTCACACCATCTAATCGCGAAGTCTTGTTAACTTTTGTTGCAATTCTGAGCGTTCCCTTGTGTTTACCGTCTGCCTGTTTCCTTGTTACCGTTCCTGCCTGTTCTCTGTTTATTGACCCGTCGCTGCCTGTCCTGATCCTTGCTTTGTATACTGACCTGTGAATGATATCCGCCTGTCCTCGACTCACCGCCTGTACTCTGACTACGACTCTGCCTGTCCCTTGCTGTTCCTGTTTGCCCCTGATCGACCCAGCCTGTACGACCACTCTTACCTTAATAAAAGCTTGCATTTGGATCCCCTTCCTGAGTCTCCAATCATAACAATAATGCATAAACACAACTTCATTCTTTATAAATCTCTCCAACAGTGTAGCATTAGCCCGTTAGCCACAGAGCACAGCCTCAAACTCATTCAGAATCAAACGTTAACATCCAAATAAATACTTTACTCACATAATTCGAAGCATGCATACAGCATGCATGACGAACATCTTGTAAAGATCCATTTGAGGGTTATATTAGCTTTGTGAACTTTGTAAATGCGCTGTAATATAGTCGAGAGCTCGTGTGGCAGGGAGCACGCGATTTAAAGGGCCAGCAGCCCCTGAATCGGTGCATAGTTAATGATGCCCCAAAATAGGCAGTTAAACTAAATTAATTAAAAAAAATCTATGGGGTATTTTGAGCTGAAACTTCACAGACACATTTAGGAGACACCTTAGACTAATGCTGCGTTCCAGGCAGGTTTTTGAGCCCGTAAGTCACGACTTCAAATCACGACTCACGACTTTGTAGCGTTCCAGGAAAATCACGCCAAAATGCGTAAAAGTGTAAACAAACTAACGTGGCGGACCGTACGGGCCTTATGCTTATTAACAATTATTTCTATCGCCAAAGGTGCTTACTCCTTGCTTATTTGAGGAAAACTGCGCAAAAGGCAAGAGAAGCTGTTATACCTTTTATTTAACCTGCATTTGCATAAACACCGCATCCATAGAGGCTGCCATTGTTGTTTCGCGGGCTATGTGACGTCAGAACCCGTAACCGGGAGTACATCGATTTGTACGAGTTCACGGGTGGGAAGTCACGGCTTTGACTGCTGTTCCAGTGCACTTTCATGGGTAGAAGTTTGGAAAAACACGGGTTACGTGTTGCCTGGAACGCGGCATTATATTACATCTTGTGAAAAAGCATTCTTGGGCACCTTTAATGCGGAAGTTTTAAAGAACGCTCCGTGCATATAGTCCATTCTGCTGGCAGGCCATTAGATGGCGATGAAACACTATAGACTGAACATGTAATGCGCGTGTGCATGACATTATCGTTTTCACAGATACGCGTTTTTGTTGTTTACACGGAGACCGTTCTCGAAAACTTGCACTTTGAAACCCGTTTTCAAAAGTTTGCGTTTTTAGACCACCAAAACGCCGTTGTCGTCTAAATGAACGGCCAAAACGCATAAAAAGTTTTAATTTTTTAATTGAAAACGGTGTCGTGTAAACGGCCCCTAAGAACTCTTCAAGGTTCTTTGAGGGAAACAAAATTCTTCTATGCCATCGCTGTGAAAAGCCTCTTTTGGAACCTTAATTTTGAAGAGTGAACATACTGTATATGCTAATATGATTTTCAAGGAATGAACAAATAGCGATGAATTTAAACCAATCACATTTTCCCACCGCAGAGCATCATCCGCTGTGACCTCATGCTCGTCCTGGAGATCAAAGATGCAAAAGGAAAAGCGTTTGATCAGCTCATGACTCACCTGAACAGGTAAACACACACATTAGATGAGATAATAAAGTCTCGATGAATACAGTAAAATGACAAAATACTAAATCTGTTGTCCCTCACAGCAAGTCCAGGAGTCGAGCAGATACATTCAGCTCTGTCATTAGTGAAAGACTCGGGAGGAAAACATACAAGGAGCAGTATGCCTTCATTTACAGGTATGTGTGATGTATTAACAAATATTTCATAATTATTAATGTTATATCATATTAATGTTGTTTAGCATGTAGTATTGATTTAGTTGCAGGAATGCATATGTGGTTTGATTAACATTTCTGTACATTTAGGAAGAATAAGTAGAATTTAAATTAAAAGGTTTAATAATTTTGCACCGAACTGCAAAAGCAAAATATAGGTTAGGTTGCTTGCAATTAATAGCTGTACGAAAAATAAATTAAGTAAAAGGAATGAAGCATGGTAGAGTTAGTTGCTTGCAATGCCAAGTGAAAACAAACATAAAACCATCTGTCGAATGCATATATAATAAAATCAGACTGCAATAATAATTCAGTTATGCTCATATCAGGCAGAAGATGCTGTCTGTGAAAGCAGTCTATCAGTATCCAGACACACAAACCGGAGATGAAGATGCTTTTGCTCGAGAACCGTTTGTCGTGTGGTTTTCGGCTCCAAACGCTGGTGAGACTGAGAACATTTACAGCGTGGAAGATGAACCTCCTATACCTCCATAAACATGATGAATTTATGACAAACGTGTTTTTGTTTGTCTTCCAACAGAAATCAAGGATTTCGTCATCATTCCTATTCATACGGTTCCAGAAGCGGCTGTGAAAGAAATCGATGAACTGTATGATGTTTATCAGAATGTTTCACAGCTGTGGCAATCTGACGTAAGATGCATGTTATGTAATGTTCCCTGACTGAACAGAATTATTTTGCTGTATAATAGCATATAATAGTGATTCTTCTACATGCCAGTGATCCACACATCTCACTCGGTTTTCATCTCGTCTAATTTTGTCAGAACTTCATCATCATGGGGGATTTCAACGCCGCCTGCGGTTACGTTCCAAAGCGGCAGTGGGTGAACATCCGTCTGCGCTCAGAGAGTGAGTTTGTGTGGCTGACGGGTGACAAGCTGGACACGTCGGTGAAGGCATCCACTAAATGTGCTTATGACAGGTCTGAAGATTGATTTATTTGATTAAACTGCATTTTTCTATAAATCTCAAATAGATGACTGTGATTATGCCAAGAATCAACAGGACCTTGTTGATCCTGAAACAACATTCAGATTTTAGGGTCAGGTTAGGGTCAATCTGACGTTTTCCTCTGATTTTATGGGTTGTTCATGCACCCTTCAAAATAGATGGTTTTCACAGCGATGCGATCGAAGAACCATTTTTGGTTCCTCAGAGAACCTTTCAGTCAACAGTTCTTAAAAGAACCATTTTTTCTTAGTGTGAAGAACATTTGAAAAATCTAAAGAACCTTTTTCTGCTCAAAGAATCTTTTGTGGAGTTAAAAGTGTATTTAGGGTTAGGACCAAAAAAAATTACACAGCAATACAGACTGATCTTGTTGCGTACTTCTTTAGTATAAAAGCATCATCTAATTCAGTGAATCTCAACCTTTTTTGAGTAATGGACCCCCATCATATTTAGAACCGTTCTCAAGGACCCCAGAATAATATTGGCTCATTGGTATCATTAATGTCTTTGTGATGACCAAATGCAATAAAGTATAATTTACTACTATGTTAGTTGACTTGTCCAATATTCAGTCATATTGTCAGTTATATTATACATATATTATCTACTTCTTTTATGGGAACATGTCAAATATCAAAATATACAAATATTCAAATTCAGATATTTTATAAGGACCCCCTGGCATTACATCAAGGACCACTAGGGGTCCACAGACCCCTGGTTGAGAAACACTGATCTAATTGACAAGTTAAGGAAGAGTGTATTATGATTTGATGTGTTTGACATTATTGTCTACAGTCTAATATATGAAAGTGTAAAAACTCAGTTTGGTCGGAGCAGTAACCATGTGGACACACTGCAAAAAATTATTTTACTCAGTATTTTTGTCTTATTTTGCATTTTTTGTCTTACAAATATCTAAACATTCTTAAATCAAGATACATTTACTTGAAAAGCAAAATGACTTAAGATATTATATCATATATTACGTGAGTTCATGCTTAAAACAAGAAACAAAATATGTCCATGGAGCAAAAAAAAAACTTTAAAGGGAAAACAAGATTATTTTTCTTGCCCAATGGAGAGATCTTTTTTCCTGTTTTAGTATATACTCACTTTTTTTTCTTTTTTCTTCTTTTTTTTACATTTTTTAATGTTAATTTTACTTAAGTAAGTGTATCTTTATTTAAGAATGTTTAGATATTTGTACTGGAAAAGACAAAAACACTAAATTATACCGGGTTGTGGTTCTTTCCCGATCCCATTTCCCTCTCTCCTCCTCTATCACTCCCTTTCACCACTCTTCTGTTCTATCATAATAAAGGCATAAATGCCATATTACAACTTTAAAAAGTCTCAGATTGATAAATCTCTACTACACATTCCCATTTGTTTTTCTGCAGGGTCGTCCTCCGTGGCGAGAAGATGATTGCGGCTGTTAGTCCTGAATCAGTGGAGGTCTTCAACTTTAAAGATGAATTTGGTCTCACTGAGCAGCAGGTAAACATAATCTGAGATCCAAAACCATTTTTATGGGAGATGTAAGTAAATTAATTAAAATTACACTGTTGCTTTTGGCCCTCTAGCGGTTAAAAAAAAAAAATATGCATGCATTTTGCGGAAGGCGTGTACATTTACATTTACGCATTTGGCAGACGCTTTTATCCAAAGCGACTTACATTGCATTATACTATACATTTGTATCAGAGTATGTGCAATCCCTGGGATCGAACACATGACCTTGGCATTGCTAGTGCCATGCTCTAACCTCTGAGCTACAGGAAAGCCTAAAAAGCAGAATAACTTTTCTCTATTTACGGAAATGACGAGAGACACACAATTTCCCTCAAAAACCATCTCGACAGGTCTAAAATATAAACACTTAAATAACAGGTTTACCATAGTGGATCATGGTAAGACTAAAACACGTTTTGGAAAAATGTGTTTTGATTAATTATTTAATTTTTTTTCATTTTGAACCAAAAAAAAGTTACATAGTGCACCTTTAAATAATAATGTCACTGAAGTATTATGTTTCCTAGAAGAAAAACAATGCATTAAGCAATCCGACAAACAGCAAGATTATTGAGATTAAGAGAGACTGGGGCTAGTTGTCACATTGTTATGACAATGTCTGTAAACAAACTGACTTTCAAAAATAAACACTCTTGGCAAATATAAAGTAAAATGTGTGACAACTAGCCCCAGTCTCCCTTACAGGAAAGTAAACACTAACAGCTGTCTCTCTGCTCCACAGGCTCTGGCAGTGAGTGATCATTTCCCGCTCTGCATCACTGTAAATCAAGCGCAGAGAAGAGGATAACAACATTCTCCATTTACACTTCTACCGCTCGTCTGATGAGAATGAAGAACAGATTATTATAAAAATGAAGCGGTTATAACATAATCAGAGATTCAGAAAGTGAGCATTCAGTGCTTTATTTAGAGTATTTGTGTAGAGAAGAACAGAAATGCTTCACTGAAAGAAGAAACGTTTCCAGTGCTTGTTAATTATGAACCAGCGGGCTGCAGTGTTGGTTTACCAGTTGCTATGAGACAGTAGAGTTAGTTTGCAAGGCTGTTACCCATTTAACCCATCTACATTTCTCCATTAATTAACTCTATACATCTGTTTTAACATTTACATGTAACTTCTACAATAAAGTTCTATCAAATGATTTCAATTCCTGGCATATATGCTTAGACAGAAAATATATGATTTATTTCATTTACTGTAAACAGAAGATTTACTTCAGAAAATAGTATTTTTGATTTTAGGTGCAGTGAGGTGCGTTTCATCCGAGCTGATCGGTTGCTGTGGGAATATTAAAAATGCCATTCCTGGCGTAGAAAGTGTTCCGTACAATCCCAGATCTCCCACTGGCTGGAGTCTTGCAGTCAATCGCATAGTCACCTGAGGAAACAAAATCAGAATGACATTATTGTTAAGCTAATATTTGACTATTAAACACTGAAAGTTCAGCATCAACCATTTTACTAATACTACTAACAGTATTTGTTTTTATATACACTACTATTCAACAGTTTGGGGTTTGTAATATTTAAAAAAAAGAAATGAACACTGTTACTCAGCAAGGATGTGTAACAGACTTATGACTTTATCTCCTTGTTAGAGCGTCCGACTCCCATGCCAGCGGACCCGGGTTCGAGTCCCACTTAGAGCAGGTGATGCATTAAATACATTAATACTTACTATTCATCAAAGAAAAGTCACGATTTACATTTATGCATTTGGCAGACGCTTTTATCCAAAGCGACTTACATTGCATTATACTATACATATGTATCGGAGTATGTAAGTTTTCAATATTGATAATAATAAGAAAGCATATTAGAATGATTTCTGAAGGATCATGTTACAAAAGTTATAAATTCCCACTTTCCTCACCTAGTCTCCATCCATAATCCCAGGACGAGAGAATGGGGTAATCAAACTTTTCTTCAGGGCCTTTTTGGGCTCGTTTCCTCAGGTACTGATGTCGTCCTTTGCCCTCGTGGGAGAATCCCTGAAAAAGAGCCGCTCTAGTCTGCGGGCTCACGGGCCTCATCAGAGGGGCCTCACTCAGGGACCGCCGCACTATCGCGGGCGCCTCGCTCTGCTTCTCCTGCGTTTGGACCACAGGGGGCAGCGTGAGTTTACTGGCAGATGGAGGGTTAAAAAGCCCGATGGATTTGGACCTGCGAGACGTGAATGTTGTCGGGTATTCTTTGCTTTGTTTCATCTTCCATGCCAGCCGTGTGTAAGCCTCCTTCAGGATCAGCTCACGGTAGAAGTTCTGGTCCTGGGTGGTCAGCAGGTTCCTCATGTCTCCTGTGAGGTCTGACCGCGTCTCTTACTGATTAACGGGACAGTGAGGCCACAGAAACCTAAGAGGTGAAGAGCCGACCAATCAGAGGGAAGATCACTCAGCAGCGGGAGAGACGAGAGGCCATATAAACAAACACACACTAAATGTGCTGACAGAAGAACAAAAGAGACTCACTGCAGAGAAAGAATCAGTTTCAGCAGAGAAAGAAGACAAGAAAAACGATAGGGTCTCAAAGAGTAGAAATACAAAAAAAGGACAAAAAGGATCCCCTCTGTAAAGCCCCTTACCATCCCCTTTAGATTAACAGTGTTGTGTATATTATGTAATTATTATCATGTAAACGAAATTTAAAAATTCTCTGTATGATAATTAACAAACTATAACAACGATTGACCAATCAGAACTCAGTATTGCAAAGCACGCGAAGTCACGCCAGAGCTCTGATTCAAGCAAGATTTCAATTAATGTCATAAAAACATGTAGACTATGTTTACATTATGAACCACCCATTCAATACACGTCTAAAAAAAAAAGAGCGTTTTATTGCAATACAAAACCATACTGTATTGCATAAATCAGCTAAAAGATTGAAGAAACTATCAGCAATCAGCATATGAATCTCAACAATAGTGACAACAAAATATTCAGATCATATATCAGATCAACTCTGGACATCACAAAAAGCTAATAAAAAACCACAGCAAAAATAAAAGCAAGTAGTTGGAATTAAAGAAAATAATAGGACAATTCAGCTGTATAATTTATACCCATGTGATGCATGCTGGGTGTTTTGTACTATTGTTCCCAGCATGCATTGTGGCATGACACTTTTGATTGTGACCATTGTTGAGATTCATGTGCTGATTCTTGATGTCTTTGTGTGTCATCTTGGAGCATTTTTTGTGTTGTTGTTGTTTTTAATCTTCTGATTGGTTTTGATGCATTGTAACATTTCAGTGATGTTCGGTTGTAAGATCTCAATCGGTTTCCTTTTGCAGTGAGATTTCAAAGAATGTCGGTTTTGTTTTTCTACGGGATTTGAATATGACAGGGTTTTTTTCCATTACGAGATTTTAATGTCACTTGGTTTTGTTTCCTAACGAGATTTTAATTACAATCGGTTTTCATTGTCAGTCAGTTTTGTTCAGTAACGAGATGTCATTGATGGTCGGTTTTGTTTCTTTGTTCTTTTATGAGATTTTAAAGACAGTCGGTTTTGTTTTATTACAAGATTTCGATGACGGTCAGTTTTGTTCCTTTACGAGATTTAAATGAAGGTCGGTTTTGTTTCTTTGTTCTTTTATGAGATTTTAAAGACAGTCGGTTTTGTTTTATTACAAGATTTCGATGACGGTCGGTTTTGTTCCTTTACGAGATTTAAATGAAGGTCGGTTTTGTTCCTTTACAAGATCTCGGTGACGGTCGGTTTTGTTCCTTTATGAGATCTCAGTGACGGTCGGTTTTGTTCCTTTATGAGATCTCAGTGACGGCCGGTTTTGTTCCTTTACAAGATCTCGGTGACGGTCGGTTTTGTTCCTTTACGAGATCTCAGTGACGGTCGGTTTTGTTCCTTTACGAGATCTCAGTGACGGTCGGTTTTGTTCCTTTACGAGATTTGAATGAAGGTTGGTTTTGTTCCTTTACGAGATCTCGGTGACGGTCGGTTTTGTTCCTTTACAAGATCTCGGTGACGGTCGGTTTTGTTCCTTTACGACAGGGGTCCCCAAACTTGTTCCTGGAGGGCCGGTATCCTGCAGAGTTTAGCTCCAACTTGCATCAGCACGCCTTCCTGGAAGTTTCTAGTATGCTTAGTAGGACCTTAATTAGCTGCCTCAGGTGTGTATGATTAGGGTTGGAGCTAAACTCTGCAGAGACACCGGCCCTTCAGGAGCAGGAATGGTGACCCCTGCTTTACGAGATCTCAGTGACGGTCGGTTTTGTTCCTTTACGAGATCTCAGTGACGGTCGGTTTTGTTCCTTTCAGGATCTCAGTGACGGTTGGTTTTGTTCCTTTACGAGATCTCAGTGACGGTCGGTTTTGGTCCTTTACGAGATCTCAGTGACGGTCGGTTTTGTTCCTTTACGAGGGTTTTGTTCCTTTATGAGATCTCAGTGACGGTCGGTTTTGTTCATTTACGAGATCTCAGTGACGGTCGGTTTTGTTCCTTTATGAGATCTCAGTGACGGTCTGTTTTGTTCCTTTACGAGATCTCGTGACAGTCTGTTTTGTTCCTTTATGAGATCTCGGTGATGGTCGGTTTTGTTCATTTAAGAGATCTCAGTGACGGTCGGTTTTGTTCCTTTACGAGATTTGAATGAAGGTCGGTTTTGTTCCTTTATGAGATCTCAGTGACGGTCGGTTTTGTTCATTTACGAGATCTCAGTGACGGTCGGTTTTGTTCCTTTATGAGATCTCAGTGACGGTCTGTTTTGTTCCTTTACGAGATCTCGTGACAGTCTGTTTTGTTCCTTTATGAGATCTCGGTGACGGTCGGTTTTGTTCATTTAAGAGATTTGAATGAAGGTCGGTTTTGTTCCTTTATGAGATCTCGGTGATGGTCGGTTTTGTTCATTTTTACGAGAACAGGTCGGTTTTGTTCATTTACGAGATCTCAGTGACGGTCGGTTTTGTTCCTTTATGAGATTTGAATGAAGGTCGGTTTTGTTTCATTACGAGATCTCAGTGATGGTTGGACTTGTTGAGGCATATGACTATTAACTAATTAAGTAATATTTCATTATGCAGATTAAAATTCAGCTTTGCATCACAGAAATAAATCATATTTTAAAGTATATTAAAATACAAAACCATGATTTTAAATTGTAATAATATTTTTACAATATTACTGTTTATTTTTGATCAAATAAATGCAGGCTTGATGAGCACATGCGACTTCTTTCAAAAACATTAAAAATAGTAATGAAAATAATAGTGCTTCCATGTAAGTTGTAAGAACTAATTAAAGAACTGTATCATTTGTGATGTGATGTAATGTAGGGATTATTTTTGTCCCAGGGTTACACCCCTTATTTTCTGGGGTTTATTTTAACCCTTTATTCAGTACAGTTTATGACTACTGTACTGGGGCATTGGGCAGTATGTGATGGACTATTTTACACCAGGGTGCACCCTTTATACAGTACAGCTTATTGTGACTGTACTGGGGCGTTAGGACCCACTCAGGCCACAGGCTGACCAGACCCCCTGGTCTCTCTAACACCTCTTCCCGCAGCTACCCAGTCTCCCAGGAGATCTCCCATCAAGTTAAAGACCGGGCTCAACCCTGCTTAGCTTCAGTGGGTGTGCAGGTGAAAGCTTCAGGTTGATCACTGCAGGGCTTCCCAAGCATCTTTTCAACCATAGACCCTCTTATGTAGAAATACAATGCATTCAATAACAGACTATTATTAAGTTGAAATTAACTGCATTACATCTACATGATCAAAAAAAAAAAAACTGTGTAAGATTAGACCACTAGATCAGTGTTTCCCAACCCTGTTCCTGGAGGCACACCAACACTACACATTTTCCAACTCTTCCTAATCCGATACACCGGATTCAACTTATTAGCTCATTTGTAGAGACTGCAAGACCTAAAAATGTATGGGTCAGATAAGGGAGACATCAAAAATGTGCACTGTTAGTGTGCCTCCAGGAGCAGGGTTGGGAAACACTGCACTAGAGGATGACAACCTCTTCATCATCAAGTTGTCAACATCACCTGACCACATTTTCCCTTGATATTTTTGTCACAACTAACACAATTTCAGCAGCAAGAGAAAACTAACACTAAAGGTATGTTTACACGACAACGATGTAAAAACTAAAAAGTTTTTTCTTTGTACAGATGAAGTTATCAAAAATCCCCATTCACGTGGATCCGCGCAAATGAATAAAACGCTGTATTACACATGCCGGACAAGTAGTTGGTGATGTCTCTTAGTAAAGAAAGACTACCCAGCTGGCACAGTACATCAATGTGACATCAGGAAGATGTTTTATTGTTTCGTTTGACGTTACCATGATGGAGATCAGTGTTTGCTTTAGTTGGGCTCTTGACCCTTGACTTTTTAACATTAGCTTTTTCTCTGGCTGTTGTGACTGTGTTTGTTATAGCAAGAGAAAATGTGATCAGATGATGTAGACATAATCCTCATCTAGTGGTCTAATCTTTTGATACACATAATTTTGTATAATTGATTATAGCAAGCCTTTAATTCTACTTTGAACATTTGGAACTCCAGCATCAATTTCACTCAGACATCAATAATCAGTGCATGAATCTCAACAATGGTAACATGCTTCATGCCGCAGTGCTTTCTGGGAGCCATAGATGAGTTTTGTATGATACACCCAGAATGCATTGCTGCATGAAGCATGTCACCATTACTGAGATTCATACGCTGATTCTTTAGTGCCTGTGTGTATCTTTAAAACTTTTTGTTGCACAATCACAGAACTATTGCAATCAATAACGTGAAATTCAAAACATATCTATATAATTAAATAATACACTCTGAATATGATCAGTAACTCAAACACTACATGTTGATTATGCCTTTATCATCATAAGCAAACTACCACATCTGAACACCATTTCTCTCGCTGTTTTTACTATAATAAACACAGTTACAACGGTCAGAAAAAAATTAAGTCAAACTGCCTAACTAAAGCAAACACTGATCACAATGATGGTGACAAAAGGTTTTCAACCAAACATTAACATCAAAACCTCTGTTAATTTTAAATAAGAACTTCTGTAGACATAATTAGCAATAAGTGAAGCTAATAATGCTGTTTGTGGAGTTGTAACGGTCTTCAATCATTATTCCCATTAATGGTAAATGTTTAAGTGAGTGAGTGAGTGAGTGAGTGAAGTGACATGTGGCCAAGTATGGTGACCCATACTCGGAATTTGTGCTCTGCATTTAACCCATCCAAGTGCACACACACAGCAGTGAACACACACACCGTGAACACACACCCGGAGCAGTNAGTCAAACTGCCTAACTAAAGCAAACACTGATCACAATGATGGTGACAAAAGGTTTTCAACCAAACATTAACATCAAAACCTCTGTTAATTTTAAATATAGAACTTCTGTAGACATAATTAGCAATAAGTGAAGCTAATAATGCTGTTTGTGGAGTTGTAACGGTCTTCAACCATTATTCCCATTAATGGTAAATGTTTGGCACCCTGTATGTTTTTGCTGTTTGTTCCAACCAAACTTTGACATCAAGCAAATGTTGGATTTAGACATCAACCCGATTTTCATTTTCAACCAAAATCCAATGTCTAACTGATGTTGGAGTCTACATCCTGTGAATGCTGGGTATGATTTTAAGCCCGATTTTGAGCCCAATTTGCACCCTGAACGATCTGGTGGGGGGAGGGGTGTGGCCCGATTCGAGGCTTGTCGCGAATGATTTTTTGTCCAAAAAATCCTCTATTGTGTGGTCATTACGATTATTTAACTGCTTCCAATCAAGACGGAGAGTCCTTGATCTCAAATCGTAAATATCAATTTGAGTTTGAGGACGCTCCGTCTCGATCAGGAGCAGTTAAATAATTGTAATTACACCATAGAGGATTTTTTGGACAAAAAATCGTTCGCGGGGTGCAAATCAGGCTAAAATCTGTCTTAAAATCTTCAAGTGTGTGGCCAGCCTTAGTATTTTGTTTAGTCTTGTTTCCAGTCCAAATATCTAAAAATTCTTAAATCCGATTTACTATTTCGTTCCCTCAATTTGCTAAATCATGCACACGATTTATGATTTCGTTCCCTCGATTTCGACCTGAGATCATGCTATATTGCAGAAATCAGCTAGAAGATTAAAAACACAAAAGTTATTCTAAGGTGACACACAAAGACATCAAGAATCCGCACATGAATCTCAACAATGGTCACAATCAAAAGTGTCATGCCACAATGCATGCTGGGAACAATGGTACAAAACTCCCAGCATGCAGCTGAATTGTCCTATTATTTTCTTTAATTCTGTTTGCTTTTATATTTTGTCGTCACCATTGTTGAGATTCATACGCTGATTGCTCATATCTGTGATTGTCATTGAAGTTTATAGTTCTCTGCTCATGGTTTTTCTTTTATATTATAAGAGTTAATAGACCAACTGATGGAAACACCAATCACCATTATGGTGACTTCAAATGAGTGTTCAATTTCTGTTAATTCTCAAGAACTTCTGTAGATGAATGACAGAAATGAAGTCAATCTGGTTAGTAATATGTGATGCTGTAATGATGTTTGTTAATCTTCCTCTGCTGAGATCTGGAGAGATTTAATGTTGTTTATCTTCAGTTGTTTTCATCTAAGGTTGTGGCTGAAGTCTGTTGTAGCTCTTGTGCTCTGGTTTCTGTCTTATTTTAATATTACTGTAGCGGACGTAGGCCAGTAAGAACTGTGTGTGTAAACCTCACACACATTAGTGGCAGCCGTCTTTAGCCTCCTTGTTAGAGCGTCCGATTCCCTTGTGGAGAACCGGGTTTGAGGCCAGAGCAAAGCGAGGTAAGTGGGACCTGAGGTGAGGGGTTACATTGGTGCCGTGACCCGGATGGGAGTGAGGTTTAGGGGGTGAGTAACAGATGTAGGTCAGTAAGAGCTGTGCATGTAAACCTCACTCCCCTGATCTCAAGAGGTTCTCTAGAGACTGTGGTTAATATATTACATGAATATTAGCCCGTTAATAATTTTATGTACTTTTATCATCTTTTATTTGTACATAGCTTTGGTTTTAGTTTAGGTAGTTTTAATACTTCAACTTATTTCTAATTTCAGTTATTCATTTAATATTTAATACTTTATTTCAGCTTCATTTCCATTTCCGAAATTTATTTTTAGTAGATTTATTTAACAATAACAACACTGGCTGGATGTTATTTTTTATTTTAATTAGCAGGGAATACAGGTTTGAAACTTGAGGGTGAGTAAATAATGATAATTGTAATTTTGCCTGAATCTATTAATTAGGTGTTGTAGTGTTTAAATCTGTCTGAAGGTGGCAGCAGAACGTTTCTGGACTTTTTAATCTAAAATATTACAAATTTAAAGCCACTGCAAACAGACACAGAGCACTTTTTCTCCCCTGTAGACTAATTTAAATTCAAATTAAGGCTTTTAATTCAAGTTACAGTCAAATTTCCAAAACATAACATGAACATCGGCGCTAATCCTGTCTAAACAAAGCACAAGGAAATCATGAATAATGTGCATGACCTTTGGAACTATAAATATGCATATTTGTTTGATAATATATTTGCTGTACTGTATTCAGGGTCGCTTCTGTGGATCAAGGTGGCCTCGTCACTTCCTGTTAGTGAGAGTCTAAACAACAGTTACACAGTTAAAGGTACAGTTCACCTATAAACAAAGACATTTGATCATTTACTAACTCACGTAAACAATGCTGAAAAAAATAAAATTTAACGAGACATTGTAGATTCTGAATTCTTTATTCCAGTCAGTTTTAATAAGCAAATGTACATCAAATCTACTCACGTGTTTCACAATAAGGCACTAATGGCTGAATACAAAATACGCCCCTTGCCCTTAAAACACTTACAAAATACTTCACCACTGGAGTATCAAAACTAGTAGAGAATTAAGACAAACAAAGATCTGAAGAATGTAAGAGAGATCTGCATAAATCTATTACTGTGACATTTGCATATTAGAGTCTTCAAAAAGCCAGAAAATCTGATTGTGAAAATACTGGATCTTGAGGGCTTTGCATGTCTAAAATCTTGATATATAGTAATTGTTTTATTCATTTCCCCTTTGTCTCTAAACTATTCAATATGCAGCGGTGAAACCGTTGAGATGAGTACAGAAGGGCTTGATTTGAAGTCCAAGTGTTTTGATTTGTGAGTAAATAAACATCACAGCTCAGTTTATGCAGTGAGAATCGAACACAGACATGGAAATGTTATAATATATGAATTAAAAGTGACAGTATGTTAGAAAGAGACGAACAATTAGAGTCAATATCAGTAGTAAAGAGACGTTTGGGAGTGAAACCCTGATCAGTTTGTTCATACACGGTCATTTTATCTTTTCAACACTCAACCTTAAACTTGCTATGCTGAACTAAATCGACAAACAGAAGAAATGTACAATTCATGCATCATAACAACATGCTGTCAACGTTACCGTCATAATGCGTCACATTCCAGTCAAAAACCTGATCAAGTGCAAAGTTCAACAAAACGAAGAAGGTCTGAATGATTTGCTCGCTGATGCCTTCTTTTTATTTTTTTACAGTGTCTTTCTCTCTCTCAGGAGTGTTTTGGGTTAACCGCAGGGAATTATGGGACAGTGACTTGGAAGGGTGAGCCTGGGATGTGTTCGTCTCCCCATTTCACAGCCAGAATGTAGTTGCCTCTCTCCTTTAAGATGTAGCTGACATTGTACTGCATGTTTCCCATGTGTTTTACCAAGATCTCCTCGCAGGGCGTCAGAGGACCATGAACACCGACCAGGAGCATGTTCTTCCCTGGGAAACAAAGACACGGATACAAGGTTGTTCAGCACATAAAAGTACAGGCAACTAAATGTAAAACTATTAGAGGGATTAACACA
>RJVU01079719.1:563148-573801 GCA_003731715.1 Anabarilius grahami
TATAAGAACACCACCACAATATATATATTCTCTATAAAATAATTTATCTTTAAAATCTTCCTACGGGACACAAATTTCCCTAATTTAAGAATGCGGTTCAAGAAAATCAACGTCTTGGCACGTCTGTATATTTTAATTATGACGTGGCATAATGAGCTTGAATCAACCAAAACCCTCCACAAGCCGTCCCTCAGATGTCTTCTAGTAGCCTGCAGAGCTGCTGTTTTTTATCTCAAGCTCCATGAAATGAAAAATCCCTCTGCGTAATACCAGACATACAATTAAACACTCCCATTATTACCCTACCATTATACAATATGAAGTCCTGTAATGTTTCCAGAACACCAGAATAGTGTCCACAGAGAGCGAGCCAAAACCCACATTCAGTGTAATAGCATCTTAGACTGAGAGAGACTCCGCGGCAATGAGGTCGATCCCCGTTCTGCTCTCTCATTAGCTTCAGATGTGCGTCAGGGTGGAGCTGGACAGCGAGTGCCATTGAGACACAAAGCTTCATTCACCCTGAGCTTAAAACACTGGCCCCAAATATAGACTTACTGTATGATGAGAAATCCTAAACTCTAAAAATACATCCTGTCAGGAGCACAAACCTAAATAGTTGTTTGAACATTGGAAGAACAGTTCCAGCTGCAGAGGATATGCAACTATTTTAATGCATGTTATTAATTTAATTCTATTTCCAGCCTTTTTGCCATCTTTATTCATAGTAGAGTTTTTAGGATTCGAACACTGTTTCGAACTATGATTCAGCATTTTGTGTGCACATAACGAATTTATGAAGCTCTTTAATTTGCTCGTGAAATGTCCTGAAATAACATCTTGTGCTGTAACAGTAAAAATATCTGTTCAAACGCATAAGCTGTGTTCCTGTGGGCCTCGTTTTGTTTACGGCACATGTGGCTGATTTCCGTGTTCTGGTTCCTGAGGTCATACGCATCAAAACCTGCCCACTACAATTGCTTTAAAAAACAAAAATGATCAACAGAATCCTATGGGAACACAAACTACTGGCCTTATAAAACCACACAACCATGAAGCACAAAAAGCATGCACACAAGACATGATGACTTGTGTGGCATTTGGTTTAAAGCAGAAGAAGAAATCATCCAATCCACATCACAGGATTCAACAATGCTTTCACTGTTCGGTTTTGAACAGCAACATTAAACAAATTGCAAAAACAAGCCTGTGAAATCAGCATGATAGCATTTAACTAACTGTACAGGAAAATCAATTAAAGTCAACAGTTCTGTTAAAACAGAACTGCTGCAACATTACCTGCTTTGGAAAAGCGGTTTCAGGGAAAAGGAATTTGGTGTTTTATAGTTTAGTGATCCACAGATCCATTAGTCCACATCGCATTTATGTGCAAGCACGCTGAAAATAGACAAACTGTAGCAGGGACTGTACAGAAAATACAGTTTCTTTTTGTACCGTCAGCAATCTATGGAAGCTTGTTTCCACCACTAAATAAAAAATAAAAAAAATTGACTCAGAATTGCGAGTTATAAAGTCAGAATTGAATGTTATAAAGTCAGAAACGAGAGATATAAAGTTGCAATTCTGACTTTTTTCTTGCCACTGCGAGTTTTTAAATCACGCAATTTTGACTTTCTGACACGCAATTTTGACTTTCTGACACGCAATTCTGACTTTCTGACTCGCAATTCTGACTTTCTGACTCGCAATTCTGACTTTCTGACTCGCAATTCTGACTTTCTGACTCGCAATTCTGACAACACGCAATTTTGACTTTCTGACTCGCAATTCTGACTTTCTAACACGCAATTTTGACTTTCTGACTCGCAATTCTGACTTAAGAAGCAATTTTGACTTTCTGACTCGCAATTTTGACTTTCTAACACGCAATTTTGACTTTCTAGCACGCAATTCTGACTTTCTAACACGCAATTCTGACTTTCTAACACGCAATCTGACTTTCTAACACGCAATTCTGACTTTCTAACACGCAATTCTGACTTTCTAACACGCAATTCTGACTTTCTAACACGCAATTCTGACTTTCTAACACGCAATTTTGACTGACTCGCAATTCTGACTTAAGCAATTTTGACTTTCTGACTCGCAATTCTGACTTTCTAACACGCAATTTTGACTTTCTAGCACGCAATTCTGACTTTCTAACACACAATTTTGACTTTGACTCGCAATTCTGACTTAAGCAATTTTGACTTTCTAGCACGCAATTCTGACTTTCTGACTCGCAATTTTGACTTTCTAACAAGCAATTTTGACTTTCTGACTCGCAATTCTGACTTTCTAACACACAATTTTGACTTTCTGACTCGCAATTCTGACTTTCTGACTCGCAATTCTGACTTTCTGACTCGCAATTCTGACTTTCTGACTCGCAATTCTGACTTTCACTTTCTGACTCGCAATTCTGACTTTCTGACTCGCAATTCTGACTAAACAATTCTGACTTTCTATCTCGCAATTCTGACTTTCTGACTCGCAATTCTGACTTTCTATCTCGCAATTCTGACTTTATAACAATTCTGCCTTTCTAACTCACAATTCCTACTTTTAACTCGCAATTCTGACTTTACATTACCAGTTCTGACTATAAGAGACTTGTGAGAAGTCGCAATTACTTTTTATTTCATGGCGGAAACAAGCTTCCAAAGAAATCGCATTTATAACGAAGCTTGTATATGCAGTTCTGAGACTGAAGCTCACAGTTCTCAAGCATTGAATACAAACACCAATCTAACAGTCTTAGGACAAAAGAAAATGGAAATGAAGGGGTGGAAATTAAACTTGACCTTAAACGGCACAATGGGTCCGTTTTAAAGAAGCTGGCGGCATCACACACACCACAAACGAGTGCGCTGGTGAACTGCGGCTATTTTACACACATTTTATAGTGTGTGTAAAAGCCCTGCAGAATCCCATTACTACATGCAATTACTAGATCCTCTCCTTCAGCAAAAACACAACCGTATGAGGCAATGCACACGTCTGAGACCCTAAAACACAGCACTAATTCATTTAACTTTACAATTATAACCACCACAGTGCATTGTTTAATGAAAAACACTAATAAACTATTCCATTTCCTTCTCCAACAGTACGTTTAACCAACTGCATGCTCGGGTAAAGTACCTGGGCCGATATTGACGGTGAAGGGGCTTTTAGGGATGGCGATGCCTCCGAATGTAATGTTGATGATGTGAGGACCAGCCTGCATTGGTTTGTAGGTGCAACGGAAGACGCTTTCACCCTTGTCTTCCATGATGGCCTCCACAGTGTTCTTATTACCCAGAGGGTCTTTAATGACGGCCGTCACTTCACCCACTCCAGCACCTGAATAACACAAGAGTAGAGCGGCTTCAAGACTTATTTTCTTTAAGAAAACGATCCCATAATCAAGTCAGAAATGCCAAACCTGCAGTGTAGATGTCAAAGTATGTGGGTTTGTTGGCGACGTTGCCCAACGGCTCCAATCCGGGTCCTTTAGCCGTGACTTTAGTGGGGTCTCCCTGGGCTTTGTCCACATTCACCTCAAACGGGCTCTTTGGGATTTGCTGTCCAGCGAAAAGCACAGTGACCTGAGGATTGTGCACACACAAAAAAAGTGTCAATATTTCACAGAAAAATTTATGGAAACAGAGTCGCCCTGTTTTTACACATATGCGCCTATTATGAAACATGCAAATGTGCCGTACAGGGTGACAGCATGGAAAAATAAATAAATAAATGAATAAAAATAAACAGTTCGGACAAAAACAACATATCAGTGATTCTCAAACACTGACTTAAAAATGAAAAACGAAAAATCTTTTGGTCACCAAGGCTGCATTTACTTGATCAAAAATACAGTAAAATCAGTAATAATGTGAGATATTATTCCAATTTAAACTGTTTTCTATGTGGATATATTGTAAAATGTAATTCTTGTGATTCAAAGGTGAATTTTCAGCATCATTACTCCAGTCTTCAGTGTCACACGATCCTTTTGCTGCTCAAATAAACATTTCTGACTATTATTAATGTTAAAAACAGTTGTGCTGCATATCTTTGTTGAAAAGTTGACATTATTTTCAAGATTCTTGGATGAATTTAAACTTCAATGAACAGCATTTATCTGAAATAGAAATCTTTTGTTATTAATAGAATTTTTTTTTTTACATCATAAATGTATTTACTGTCCCTTTTAATCAATTTAATGCTTCTTTGCTGGATAAAAGTATTAATTTCTTGTTTTTGTGTTTTAAATCTGACATTGCATGTATATATTCATGCATTTACATATTTTAAGTTAAAAAATGAGAATTTTGAGCAGTAAATCACAAAAAAACTGGAAAAAGCATGAGACCTCCAAATATTAGGTGTGTTTACATGGACTCTCATAATGCGATTATAATGGGATTTTGGCAATATTGTGATTAAACTTTACCTCATGTAAATGCAATACTTCGATTAAAGTAATTCGATTAAGCTCATAATCATAGTAAGCATAATCGCATTAAACTAGGTGGTGTACGCCGATTTTAAATCGCAACTCACACAACTTAATGAATGAACTCCGTGACATTATTCTGAAGTTTTCTCTTCACAACAATCACTAAACTCTGTCAACAACTCCCTGCGCAGTCTCTGCTCCGTATCCTCATCCAGATCCAAATCCGGCATTACCATGTTCATCACAGCGCCAAATAATATCCAGTACGTCCATAAAAATGTATTTTGAATTTGATGCAAGTAGATTAAAACAATGGCCTTTAACACTGTATGCCTATCTGAGTGTGGTATAACCACTTATTAGCAAATAATCAGAGTAATGAAAATTGCATGTGAACTGGAGTGAAGAGATCTGCTCGTCATGTAAACATCTTACTGCGATTAAGACCTTACTCTGATTATGAGAAATAATCGCATTATTGGTGCACATGTAAACTTAGTCATTGTTGTAAACAGGGGCCTTGGAGTCAAAAAGCTTGAGAACCACTGCTGTAGATTGGGTGTTTCATCCTGACCTTGTGCGGTCCCATGACCTGAGGGATGTACGTCACGCTGTAGGTCTTTTTGCCTTCATTGAGCACAGGTTTGACTTCCTCTCTGAGGCCCTCCGGGTCTTCAACATAGACCATGACCTGTCCTTGACCGGCGCTGAAGGTGTCCACCGTGAACACCGCCGGACGCATCACCCGGTTACCAGTCGGCTCAATACCTGCAAACACACAGCGAACAAACAAAACAGAAATTCATTCAGGTCTATGCAGAGTTAAGGCCCATTCACACAAAGGACGATAACTATAATTTTTTGAACATTCAAGAATGAAATCCTGTTCTAGTAGTGCCCAAAAACTAATTTCTGCACAGAAAGAATCTCAAATATTAGATATCATCAGATGTTGGTCAGAAACCACAGTGGTCAACACAAACCAGCATTTTCATCAGAAAACTGACTTTCAAGAGTGCAAATGTAATGGTCTAAAAATACTCCTTTTAGTTTATAGTTTGAGGCAAACCACACAAAACCCCACAAACACACGGCGCTCTGAGCTCATAAAATACATTATTTCCAAACAGTGATTCAGTTTACCACTGAAATCAAAAGTCCTCCTGTGATTTAGGAAACAAGGGCGACTGTGTCGCATTTTAAATCAGTTCTTTTATTTGTAGTGCTTTCAGAAAGGACATAATCACTTAATGGAGAAATAACATAAATGTGACATTTTTATTCTCTGCTGTAAATTATATGGTTGTTCAAAAACAGAGGTGAAGATTTCCCAAGACCGCAGACGGCGCAACCAAAACCTTGTGGTTAATTTTAGTAAATATGGTCACGGAACATTTGTAGAGGTCACCTCTGGTGTGAGAATCATAACTCTAACTCATTAGACACCGTTTTTACAGCTTAAGCCAAATTTACAACAGGTAAAGCGGCACTTTCCATTCCATCCATCAATCCTGTACAAAACCTGACAGAGCTGTGCTGTGTTCACACGGTACTAACGCATATGACCAAACTCAAGATTAACAGAAAGGAAGAGACAAAGATCAAATGTTTATCATAAAAAAACAATCTCTTCACGCTACATTAATGATACTGTGATGCATCAAGTATCCGAGAAAGTCTCTGATAGTAACACTTTGCTTCTGCTGTCGATACTGTCAAATCTGACAAGGTTCATGAGAATTACAATAACCTGAAACTCTGGTATGACAACGATGTGAATTTGTCTGGTTGCTAAAACATATCTGTGTGTTTTGAAGATAACGCTAGATGTTTCTATGTAAACATGAACACGAGAGACGAGGAATATTGGTAAGTGACTCACCTGGGCCGTATGCGCGCGCCTTCTTGGGGTTGAGTTTGGGTTTGAGAGGGGCTCCGGGCTTCAGTTTGGCTTTCGGGAACTGTGACAAATATGTCATAACTGACTGCTCGTCCACACTGGGGTCAATGATCTCCTCTGGAGCGATAACCTGGAACGACACAAAGTGTTGAAGGGGAAGTGCATGTGCAAAACAAATATTCCTCCCGGTTTGATGTGCAGCAAACCGTAAGCGAGACTAGTAGGTCGATTCCCGAAGAGTGAAAACACTGTTTATAACGCAACAGCTGGGCTTGGGGGATTATGTAGGAATTACTAGTTAAAGGGGCTAAGAGATTTTCACTTTAATAAAGCATAAAAATACCCCAATATGTTAGCATGTTTCCTAAATATCTGCAAAGTTCACCTACTTGTTTCTTAGAAAAACAATGCTAGAGTCAGATATTCTACTTTGAAATGTGCGTTCCGTGTCGGAATGTCTTTGTTTTGGTCTGTGCGAAATCGTGTGCTGCCAGTTTACATTGACATTTACATTTATGCATTTGGCAGACGCTTTTATCCAAAGCGACTTACATTGCATTATACTATACATTTGTAATTGAGTATGTGCAATCCCTGGGATCGAACCCATGACCTTGGCATTGCTAATGCCACGCTCTAACCACTGAGCTACAGGAAAGCTACAAAAAAAGTAGTTTATCCAATAGTATTTCGACATCACAGATTGCCAGTTGGTGGAAAACGCAGCGTATTGCAGCCATGGAATCCAGCAAACAAACTGTGTCAGAGAATCGCAGATTCTACCTGACATAAAAAGCCTCTGCATCCATCTAAAAATCTCTATGAACGACAGCATATTAAAACAGATAAATCAACTCCTCAGCTTTCATTGTCAATTACGCTCCCTCTTGTTGCGTGTCCTCAAGCTGGCAACCCGCGTCTTTGAAGGAGGGGGCGGGGCAAACAATATTTTGAATTTGGACTGCAGTACCCATTTCGACCACTGGGTGTCATTCCTACATAGAGCCCCTTTAATTTCACAAATAATTACAGAGTGCAAATTCTTTCAAAGAACCATCAATTAACATTAAATTAAAGGGTTAGTTCACCCAAAAATGCTAATTCTGTCATTTACTCACCCTCATGTCGTTCCAAACCCATTAGACTTTTCATCTTTGGAACACATTTTTAATAAAATCTGAGAGATTTCTGTCCCTCCATTGTGACTATTCACAAAAAAAGGGTTAGATTTCATTAAGAATATCTTCATAGGTGCTCCGAAGATAAATAAAGTCTCTCAAAAGGGTTTTGTAGGGTGATTTGCAGGGTGAATTGCAAATCGATTGAATTAACCTGTTGGGCCCTATCATGCACCCAGTGTAACGTGACGGCAGGCGCAACGCAAGTGTTTTTTGCTAGTTTCAGCCCGATGCAGTTTAGGGTGTTTTCACACCTATGGTTCATTTGTTTTGTTCCAAAACAGGGACTAAATTCGTTACTATGTTGTATTTTCTTCTTGGTTCGGTTCGCTTTCACACGGCAACATTCAAAGTGTACCAAAATGTGTTTATGCAATTCACATGAGAGTACAACAGTTCTCTTATTGGTCAGAGTTTTCTCCGCATCACTCATCAGTGAAAAGCATGCACATGTAACTGAAGTTGATCAGTGACACACATGCATGTTTGCTGAGGAGTGATTGAGGAGTGGTGAGTATCATATTAACTTTATAGCAAACAGAGCGGCTATCACTGATGCATTTGTGCGTGCGCACCTTACACAAGTCCCTAATTCTTATCTCAGGATGATATTGAGCTGTTAGCATGAACGGAGGAAAAGAGAGCACGGCATATTTACCAATTACACCCTTCACAGTACTGGTAACACGCGTCGCAACAGATTTGTGACGCCTTCATGCTGATTGAACAATCTCATCCTGATGCACAAGAGGTCAAAGGTCACGGGCTCACCTGTGGAATTCCCAGCCAATCATCAGCGAGCTGCATGGCCTCCGTGGCGTTTTCCACTGGCTTCTCTGAATCCCAGATCTCCCAGTCAGGACACAGGCCTTAAAAAAAAAAAGATAATGAATTAAACTCCTGAACCAAGTATAAGCAATATTTAACAATCGTCAGCCTTAGCAAATACCACTAATCATGCAATAAAAGTATGTGAAAAGTTTTTGCAGAATTATCTAATAAAACAAGAATACATGCACTAAAAATGGTCCTCCTGAGCTGAATTCCAAATAAGAAAACAAGGTTGTAAACAGAAACTGGACGCATTCACAGATGTGTTTTGGGGATCTAGATAAACAGATCAAACGCGCACAGCTGTCCAATAAACAACAAATTAAATGCGTTGCATACTAACACCTTTCCCGTCATCTAGAACGTTACGAGCTCCGAAACCTCACCTGGAGCGCAGCTGTCCACCAGAGCACCCAGAGCCCTCCCGTTCCTCCAGTCCTGACTGAAGTTAGTGATGGGAAGGTCGGGCACTTTGTTCTGGATCCAGCCGAGCAATCTCTGCTTGGGCGTCTGTTTCTTGGCTTCGTCGTCGTCTTCGTCCTCCCAGACGGGCATAGAGATGGAGTAGTGGAGAATGAGGGTCCATACTAGACCAAGGATCAACTTCAGGTTCCCGTCCACAATCGCTTTGCTGTCTGTTGAGAGATAGAAAGGAGATTAAATGAAGGTTAAATTTTACTACTTCTGTGAATAAATAAGTACTGAAATAATTCAAAAGTACAAATAAAAACATGATAAATGAAACAAATCAGTTGCAAATAAACAAAAAAAATAACTAATAAAACAATTTCAAAAGAAATAAACAAGTGACTCGCAAATAATCAAAATCAAATAAACAAATTATCACAAATAAAAAAAAATTCATAAATTAAATGTTAATGATAATGATAATTAAAAAAAATTAAATAAATCATAAAACAAATGGTCAAATAAATTAATCAAATGAACAAAAAAAAACAAATTAAATGAACAAATCAATTAAATAAATGAATAAATAAACGTTCAAATAAATCAAATAAATTAATAAACAAATGATCAAATAATCAAGTAAATCAAATAAATGTTCAAATAAATCAAAAAATAATCCAACAATAAAACAAACAAATAATCACTTAATTAAATCAACCAATCAAATGTTCAAATAAATCATTAAAAACAAATAATTAATCAATTAAAAATAATAAAAATAAAATAAAATAAAATAAAATAAAATAAAACAAAATAAAATAAAATAAAATAAAAAATAAAATAACATAAAATAACAAGCAATCAAATGATCAAATAAATAAATAAATGTTGGGTTTAGTCAACACCACTAATGATAGTGTAGTAGAGTTGTAAATGTGACAGGAACACTGCCGTGTGTGTAATGAGCTATAATAATAGTAATACTTTGCCTAAGCAAATACTGACTAGACTAATAAATAGATAAATGTGGGGAGTAGCATGTTTGTAAATGACTCAGCATTTTATCTATAGCAGAGAGAAGGAGGCTGTGGGTTATTAGACTCCTGAGATGCCGAGCTGCACTGAGCACACATTCACTGGCATCTCTGGCTAATCATATCATATATAACAGGTAATAAAAAGTCTTTTAAAAGGAATTTATATACACAATTAAAATATCTTGTCCACTCCTGAAGAAAATAAACAAGATTACGATGTGTGTTCAGTTACAGTATGGTAAATGACCAATCAGCAGTGAACACAGAGGCAGGGAAAAAAGGGTTTAGCACACTTGAAATTATTCCAATACAGACAAAGCAAATGTTTCCAGGAGGAATCGCAGCTGTTAGTGATTCTTAACACTCCAGAAATCATCACTGTCACAACGAATCTATTCAGAAAAGCAGGCGCTGCTGCTCAAAATGTTGTATGTGTGTTTGACGTGTTATCATACATGTTCTACCGCTGCAGGCCGTGTGTGTGTGCGTGTGTGTGTTTATCGACCGCTCCCTCGGTCTGCACTATCAGTCATCTTCTGCAAACATCAGGAATGGAGCTGAACTTTAGCACAGAGAGGAGCAAAGCCAAAGATCAGGGGAAATCTGACAAGAAACAAAACTAATCTAGCTTGAAGTTACAGCTTGACATTCAGGTTTGTTTGTATGGGGGTTTTGTTTGTTTGTTTAAAAATATAATATACAAAATAAATACCAAAACTTAAAATGTACACGTTATTATATTACACACACACGGTTATTTTAATAAAAATATAAATATGTAATATAAATATTTGTAAAATTCATAAACAAATATTACAATTAAAAATATAATACACATTTATAATAATATTA
>RJVU01079719.1:604462-641186 GCA_003731715.1 Anabarilius grahami
AAAAAAAAAAAATAATCACATTTTGTATTTAAATACATTTAAGCTAAGTATTTTTGTATTTTCAAAATACACAAAATACTTTTTGCCAGTCAACCTCTTTATTAAGCAGCTGATTTCAACTAGTTCAGCCTTTTCAGACATGTGAGCTGCAGCAGTATGAGTGCATCTACAATTGGGTGAACAAAAGATGATCTGGATTCCTGTAAGGAAATAAGCAATAACACTGCCTTCACATTCAAGTGCTTTGCTGTCAGAAAGAATAGGAATCATGGAGGACACCAGATTTCTTGGAAATGGTGATTCATATACAGTATGTAAGATATGCACTACTTTAACATAAAAACAAGGTGATCTAGCTTTTGTGGATAAAAGGTGATAAAGCTATATATGATATATATGTTGGTGAGTAATAAAGTGTTAAGCAATTGAACTAATATATATTATATATATATGTGTGTGTGTGTGTGTGTGTGTGTGTAATAAATATATATATATAGCATACTTTTAAAGTTTTAAACATGCATACTTTTTCACATTCTGCATATCTTGAGATGTCACTATATTTCGCCAACAAAGTACCAAAAACTACAGTATTACCGTGATTTTTTTTAGGGGTACTTCTATTGATTTGGTACCATGATCATGCAATTTATATATAAACCACAGTAAAATTAATGCATTCACTATAGAACCATAAATGGTACATGAATATGATCATCCTTCACCACCATATGATATATAGATCATCTATGGTCATACATACTACGTTTTTACATGAACCAAGTGACTGCATGCATTTCTATTATTTTCTGAGTGTGCATTCAGTACCTTTATATACACAATATATTTTAGGTACCACGGTATTATCATCCGTCAGTGTGCAATGGTGCTCTATTTGAAGCAAAAATGTCATGGAATTTAATTTGGTTCACCTTGCTGTACCATATTGTAGCTAAATACATTCATATGAAATAGTACGACACATCTGACGCCATCACTGTGCCACAGTACAGTCACATCACCTTTATAAAGGCTGAACGTGCATTTCAGCCACTTTCAATGAACTTTCCTCCACACTAGAGAGCAGATTCACTCACCGATGGACACGAGCTTTATATTCTCCCTGTCCAGAAACTCGAGCGCCACAGACACGTTCTCCAGCTTCATCTGTCTGAAAGTGGGTCTGGCGTGGTATTTTCTGTACATCTTCTTCTGGCTGAGCACCTCGAGCAGCGCGATGAGTCTCAGTCCATCGCTCAGGTCCAGCTGCAGGTCCGCGACGCGTTTGTTGGCGGTCTTCAGGTGCTCGTTACACCAGCGCGTAAACGTGTTCTGTTGGATCTTCTTCCACGGCGCGTCGTCCGCCAGGTCCTTCTCTGTGGCCGGCATGATGGTTTAATACTCGTATGTTGTCTGTTTAATAACTCTGGATATGTCGGGTGTGTTTGAGCGGCGCGTGCGAGGTGTGTGTCGCTGCTTTGCGATCGTGCGCTCCTATATTCCGAACTCTATGCCTCTCGTGGACGCGCCTGCGCGCTGTTTATATACGGCAAGCGGATGACGCCACCTGCGCCGCAACAAACCCAACCTGCATTTCTACGGCATGTTACAGCCCTTCTCTGCCCAATGAGATCAATAAAATGAAAAGAAAATATATGGGAAGAGATTAATAACAATAATAAACAAGATAGGACAAATAGGATTAGGCCTATTTCCCTGTTTTTTATTCATGTATCTTTAAAAAAAATACAAATAAATAAAAAAAAATAAGAGGTTGAAGCATAAACATATTTCTTATTGTTGTCTAGACAAATAATAACAATAAGGAAACAAATAGACAAAATTAGACCACACTGTAAAAAAAAAACTTTAGAAAATGTAAGTTACCTGGTTGCCTTAAAATATTAAGTTCAGTGAAATTAAAAATGAAGGCGATTGATTTAATCAACAGAAACTCAAAATATTAGGTTATCTGAACCACTTATCTAAGCTGATTTGACAAAAGAAAAATTATGAAAATATTTTTTAACAGTGCAGGATTATTATCGATAGCTAAAATTGTTAAAACCCTTTTCGTAAAATTAAATAAAATATAAATATTAGATGAAAAACTTAAACTGAACGAAAATTAGAAATGTTATAACTGAAATAAGTTTAAGTTGAAGCATAATTACTAACTGGAAATAAATAAAAAGTAAAACTGAAAAATTAAAATACTAATAAAAACGACAAAAGCACATAAAAATATTAAAACTAAAATGTGAAGATAAAAATAAAAGCTAATTTAAAATATGAATAAAAAACTATATAATAGTCCCTGTAAAAAATGATTTTCATGATTTGTTATCACAACATTTTTTCTTTTTTCAAATCAACTTAGATAATTAATGTGGTTCAGATAACATAATATTTTGAGTTTCATTTGATTAAATCAATCGCCTTCATTGTATTAACTCAAATTTTTTAATTTCAATGAACCCACTACTAAAGACGTATATAAAAGAGTTCATGTGACTACAGTGGTTCAAACTTAATGTTATGAAGCGAAGAAAAAAAACAAAACAATGACTTTATTCAACAATATCTAGTGATGGGCGATTCAAAACACTGCTTCATGAAGCTTTACGAATCTTTTGTTTCGAATCAGTGGTTCGGAGCGCGTATCAAACTGCCAAAGTCACGCCCCCCAGTGGTGAAGCATTGAAATTTCGAAACGTTTCGAAACATTTATGACGTAACAAAGCCTCGTTTACTGAAATCACGTGACTTTGGCAGTTTGATACACGCTCTGAACCACTGATTCGAAACAAAAGATTCGTAAAGCTTCATGAAGCAGTGTTTTGAAATGACACTAGATATTGTTGAATAAAGTCGGTAATTTTGTTTTTTTGGTGCACAAAAAGTATTCGCGTCGCTTCATAATATTAAGGTTGAACCACTGTAGTCACATGAACTGTTTTAAATACATTTTTAGGTTCATTGAAAGTGTTAAAGGATTAGTTCACTTTTAAATAAACTTTTCCTGATAATTTACTCAACCCCATGTCATCCAAGATGTCCGTGTCTTTCTTTCTTCAGTCGAAAAGAAATTAAAGTTTTTGATGAAAAAATTCCAGGATTTTTTTTCCATATAGTAGACTTGAATGGGCACCAAACAGTTGAAGGTCAAAATTAGTTTCACTGCAGCTTCAAATTGTTCTACACGATCCCAGATGAGAAATAAGGGTCTTATCTAGTGAAACCATCGCTCATTTTCTGAAAATATTTGAAAATTATATAAGTTTTAACCAGAAATGCTCATCTTGAACTAGCTCTCTTCTTCTTCTTCTTCCCCTCTATTAGAATTCCAGCAGTGTAGATGCTGCTAAGTGTATTACTGCCCTCCACAGGCCAAAGTTTGAACTAATTGTTATATACTTTTGAACTAGCATATTGCATATAAAAATTAGTTCAAACTTTGGCCTGTGGAGGGCAGTAATACGCTTAGCAGCGTCAACACTGCTGGAATTCAAATAGAGGGGAAGAAGAAGGGAGCTAGTTCAAGATGAGCATTTCTGGTTAAAACTTATATAATTTTCAATTTTTTTCAGAAAATGAGCGATGGTTTCACTAGATAAGACCCTTATTTCTCATCTGGGATCGTGTAGAACAATTTGAAGCTGCAGTGAAACTAATTTTGACCTTCAACTGTTTGGTGCCCATTCAAGTCTACTATATGGAAAAAAATCCTGGAATGTTTTCATCAAAAACTTTAATTTCTTTTCGACTGAAGAAAGAAAGACATGGACATCTTGGATGACATGGGGGTGAGTAAATTATCAGGAAAAGTTTATTTAAAAGTGAACTAATCCTTTAATTATCTTGCTGGCGATGCAGGCCTCACTGAGCCATCGGATTTTATCAAAAATATCTTAATTTGTGTTCTGAAGATGAATAACGGTCTTACAGGTGTGAAACGACATGAGGGTGAGTAATTAATGACAGAATTTCATTTTTGGGTGAACTAACCCTTTAAGCTAAACCAACAATTCATTTTTACAATGTATATACTATATAAATGATATTAAAATGACACTACAAGAGACAAATAATAACAAGAAAAATTAAGTATATAAAGCATATACTGTATGTCTCAGTGCTTTAAAGACAAGTTCTCAAATCTATCCTGAACTTTCATGGTGTTTTATGCTGTATTTATCAGCATACAAATAAATAATATGAGGAAAAAACATAATAAAAGATTAAGAGAAATGATAAGACATAGCAAAACAAATTTACATCTAACATTCTATATGCAAAGTACTTCTTTTGTGTTCTCATGTGTTTTGTATTGCGATCTAGATGATCTTTGCTGATTGCAAAAATGTTCTCCGGAAAAAACTCTTTTTGTTTCTTTGATAAAAGCAGCTCGAGGCCGTCTAACAGATTTCAGATGCATCTCTGTAATGGACACTTTTATGATTTGCCAGACACAATGCTTCCCACACATTTGGCAAACTCCTGAGCGTCACACTAACTGCTTTGTTTTGTCTCTGGGAAGGTGTCAGCAAAGCTTTGGAATAATAACAGAGTATCCAGACGTTTTCTACGGAGACTTCATTACACGTGCCCTCATATCCTGACCGGCTTCCCACCTTTGCTGACAGGAGTCTTAATGTTCACTCCAGTATCAACAGCAGCTATTATTCCCTGCAGCTCTGCCATCCTGGATGTTTCCCATGCAGTACTGTACTCCATCAGCATTAGTCACCAGGGTGGATCAGAATCAGAATCAGAAATCAGAATCAGAAATCAGAAAGAGCTTTATTGCCAGGTATGTTGTTTACACATACTAGGAATTTGTTTTAGTGTCAGAAGCTCCACAGTGCAACAGAGTGACAGCGACAAGACAAGACACATAATAAAAGGATAAAATAATAATATACNAACAGGATCCTCACATAAGTCCCTGGTCTGTCCAGATGATCGGCATTGCATCACGCCCTTGCAAATAAAAAGAAAGCCACACATCTGTGATATGACAGCAGCTGAGCTGTTCTGTTTGAGAAATAGAGTCCGAGACAAAGCCAAACACTTTACACATCTAAATAAAGACTAAACAAAGAGATTTTTTAAATGTTATGAAGGAAATATGATGCAGAAGTCTGGCCTGCATGTGATCATTTAACCTCAGTGATGGTGAGGATACATGAGAGTGACTGAAGCAACAAGATTTTCATCACAGTATGATCTGAGTAAGGCGTCTGAAGCGCAGATTACAGCCTCTGTGTGCCGTCTGCTTCCCTGTCTGTCGGTCTGGGCACAAACCCACAGGCTGAACCAAATCGAGGCCCTCAGGCACGGACACAATCATCTGCATGATGACGTACTGTAAGGCAGATTGCATGTGATTTTTGATAGTGCTGGCATCACATTTCCAGGTGAATCTGAATCATCAAGATGTCGGTAGACATTACTATTCGTTGTAATGGAATCAGTCATGCAGAGACATTTTCTGTCTAAAGGGAATTAATTTTTATACTGTATTTTGCAGTTATTTGTTATAAGGATTTTTAAAAATGTTTTTATTATATGACATTGAATTATAGTCATTTGAGGTTTGTCTCACACAACTCATTAATTGAATACATTTTCTATATTAGTATGCTTTTAATAAGTTTCCCTTTACATATTAAGTAGCCTTCTGTTCAGTTATATCATGTTTGATATAAATTGACTTGCTTTATGTTTATTCAATGTATGATTTATCAGATTCATACGTACGTATCACCCTTGGATCAATCAGTTTTCTGCAAATGTAAAAGGTCCTTTTGAACTTTACAAAGTATTATTCACTGATATGTGTATTTCTGAAGAACTGAAGCATGGGAAACGGGTCTCTAAAATTGTAATGCAAATCCTACTAAATCATCGCGATTAAAATCAACAACTATTGTAAGCTGATTCCATTTGAATCACCGTCAACTATCTAAAAGACATTTTTTAAGATACACTATGTAACTTTTGGCCCTCTCGGGATTAAAAAAAGTATGCGATTTCCCGCGAAATCCGTCCCGACAGCTCTGAAATAGGTAGTGGAATGCCGTGGTTTGGAATTTTTTGCACTCATTAATAGCATTTTTTATTTTAAAAAAAGTTACATAGCGTTTAGCGTTAAACTAAACACTAAATATAAAGTGATAATGACCGTGTTGTACCGTTTTTTTAATGGAAGGTGCTCAAGCAGGGTAATATTGCATGATAATTACCTCTTCAGGCGAACGCGAATTCTTTCCGCTAGCGCCAATTTAACTAAATTATAGTTATATGTACAGAGGGAAAGAGAGAGAGACTGCAATTTCCCGCGAAATCTGTCCCGGCAGCTCTGAAATAGTGGAATGTCATGGTTTGGAAGATGTTAGATCTTTTTGCACTCTCTTATTAATAGAATTTTGTAGTTTTTTTTTTTTTTTTTAAAGTTGCATAGTGTAGCATTAAACTAAACACTAAATTGACCATGTTTTTATTTTTATTTTTTAAATATAAACGGAATAAGGCGCTCAAGCAGCATAAGTGCTATGATTACCTCTTCAGGCGAACGCGAATTCTTTCCGCTAGCTCCAATTTAACTAAATTATAGTTCCTAATCCTATAATATATGTAGAGAGAGAGAGAGAGAGAGAGAGAGAAATTTCCCGCGCAATCCGTCCCGACAGCTCTGAAATAGTGGAATGCCGTGGTTTGGAATTTTTTGCACTCATTAATAGCATTTTTTATTTTAAAAAAGTTACATAGAGTAGCTTTAAACTAAACACTAAATATAAAGTGATAATGACCGTGTTGTACCGTTTTTTTAATGGAAGGTGCTCAAGCAGGGTAATATTGCATGATAATTACCTTTTCAGGCGAACGCGAATTCTTTCCGCGAGCGCCAATTTAACTAAATTATAGTTATATGTACAGAGGGAGAGAGAATGCAATTTCCGGCGAAATCTGTCCCGACAGCTCTGAAATAGAGGAATGTCATGGTTTGGAAGATGTTAGATCTTTTTGCACTCTCTTATTAATAGAATTTTTTTTTTTTTTTTTTTAAAGTTGCATAGTGTAGCATTAAACTAAACACTAAATTGACCGTGTTTTTATTTTTATTTTTTAAATATAAACGGAATAAGGCGCTCAAGCAGCATAAGTGCTATGATTACCTCTTCAGGCGAACGCGAATTCTTTCCGCTAGCTCCAATTTAACAATAATATATGTAGAGAGAGAGAGAGAGAGAGAGAGAGAAATTTCCCGCGCAATCCGTCCCGACAGCTCTGAAATAGTGGAATGCCGTGGTTTGGAATTTTTTGCACTCATTAATAGCATTTTTTATTTTAAAAAAGTTACATAGAGTAGCTTTAAACTAAACACTAAATATAAAGTGATAATGACCGTGTTGTACCGTTTTTTTAATGGAAGGTGCTCAAGCAGGGTAATATTGCATGATAATTACCTCTTCAGGCGAACGCGAATTCTTTCCGCAAGCGCCAATTTAACTAAATTATAGTTATATGTACAGAGGGAAAGAGAGAGAGAATGCAATTTCCCGCGAAAACTGTCCCGACAGCTCTGAAATAGTGGAATGTCATGGTTTGGAAGATGTTAGATCTTCTTGCACTCTCTCATTAATAGAATTTTGTAGTTTTTATAAAAAAAAATAAAAAAAGTTGCATTAAACTAAACACTAAATTGACCGTGTTTTTATTTTTAAAATATAAACGGAAGGCGCTCAAGCAGCATAAGTGCTATGATTACCTCTTCAGGCGAACGCGAATTCTTTCCGCTAGCTCCAATTTAACTAAATTATAGTTCCTATAATATATGTAGAGAGAGAGAGAGAGAGAGAGAAATTTCCCGCGCAATCCGTCCTGACAGCTCTGAAATAGTGGAATGCCATGGTTTGGAAGATGGTTCTTTTTTCACTCTCTCATTAATAGCATTTTATTGTTTTTATTTTAAAAAAGTTATAGTTTAGCGTTAAACTAAACACTAAATTTAAAGTGATAATGACCATGTGGTAATCAGCAATATTATGCTGCTTGAGCCTTTGTTAAAAAGAAAAAAACACGTTTATTATCACTTTAAATGTACTGTTTATTTAACGCTACACTTTGTAACTTTTAAAATAATAATAATAAAAATATCAAAATGCTATTAACGAGAGCATGAAAAAAGTTCCATCTAAAACATGCATTCCATTATTTCAGAGCTGTCGGGACGGATTTCGCGGGAAATTGCATTCTCTCTCCATATATTATAATTGAGTTAAATTGGCGCGTTCACCTGAAAAGGGGAACGCGAATTTTTTCCGCGAGCGACAATTTAACTAAACTATAGTTCTCATATGAGAGAGGAAGAAGAGAGAGAGAGAGAGAGAGAGAGAGATGCAGAGGCCTATATATAGCGGTTCAAATCCCTGACTCTGAAGTATGAGTAACAGGAATATTAATGACTTGAACTCGAGAACAGAGAGTGCAAATTTTATTTCGATACGATTGTCATTGAGTGACATTGTATAAATCTCATGACGGGTGTGTCGGGTGTTTTATCAGACGGGGCGGCGAACTTCCTGTCATCGATGAGGTGCTGAGTCAGGGAGGATTATACGCCCACATGCCTCAGTCATGTCGAATCGACGGCCTCAACGGGCCCCTCAATGTGTCAGAGAGGAGTCGATGAGGTTTGGCTGTAGGTGCAGACAGCTGGCACTCCATCAGCAGCCACAGGGCTTCCTCGAGAATGTGGCTCCATGTTTCACTGCAGGAAACATGGAATCTCAAGTTCACAGATCCGTCCTGAATTCCAGACAAAAGAACAATTCAACAGAGAGACATTCCACACCTTATTGAAGGAGGAGAAAAAAGATCAAAGAGATGTGCTTGAGAAAGGAACACTTTATAATCTTGTCATGACAACAAATATATTTTATGGTGCCTTATAAATTCCCAAAATGCTTAATTCATTGCAAAAACATAGAAAACGCAAGATTCTAAAAAATAACTTTTGTAAGGGCTGCCATCTTGTGTTCATTGCTACAAACAACATGGGTGAAAACTTCATAATATAACAGTTTCAGGAAATTAGGGGTCTATATGATTGCAATGTTACAAGCTAGTTACTATTTAGATCAATTTACAAAGAAAAAAAGGTATGCTTGTATTAAAAAACATGATATAGGTGTTCTGCGTCAGTTGACTAAAAAGAATCAAACTAGGCGAGGAAAGTGAAGTTGTTTTATTGAAGTCATGCACATCACACTTGTTAGTGCAAATACCCTTTATCTGTATTATATCATTCTGTTTTTACAAAATAGATTTCTGACAGTGAACTATATTTGATGTTCAAAACAAAAGTGTCATTCTGAGCTCTCAATTCAAGAAAAAAAAAATTAAAAAACAATATTTACGAACATAACTATATACAGGCAGTGTGCTGTACTGACTTGACCAGTTTAAAGGTCTTTTCCCAAAGACCCTAGCTTTGAATTTAACCTTGTGAATTTCATTCCACCATCTTTGAATTGACAGAGAAACAAAAATACAAACTTTAAGCTTACAAAATTTAGCCACCCAATGAAAACGTTCCAAATCTTTCATTTGCCATTTAAAAGAAAACCCCCTTGGTCAGCACAATTCAATAAGTGTCAAACAAAAGAAAAAGAAAATCTTAAAACTGCATGTTCAAGCAAAAAAATATCTATAAAACTACATTAAAACGAACTGGAACGGAGAACTCGTATCTCAATTAAAAGGAAGAGAAAAGGCCAATGCATCATATCCTGAAAACTGGCTCCAGCAGCAAATTAGATATGACCAATATCATTTATATCCAATTTTTTTATTTTGTGACTATAACATATATTTACACACAAACATTCATACATACATATTTACAAACGGCCTATGAGCATTCTTCTAACGTGAAGGACGACGTTCCAAACGGATGTTTAAAATAAAAAGTCCATCATGCTGTTTAAAGAATGCATTATGTTTTTAAAGCTATCCTTTTTTTTTTCTTTTTTTTTGTGCTACAAGCTTTGCTTTTTTGCATTCGTGGTCAAATCCATGTTGAAGCGTTCAACGGATTTTTGTTGGAGTATGTCTTTCCAGTAAAACAACAAAGGATGCAAAAACAAAAGTCCTTGACACGTTGAACCAGATGAGTTAGGCTTTGTGCTCCATGACTGTTTATTTACAGCACAGCAGACAAATGTGAACCACACACCAAACACATCATTGGTTAATTCATCTTCCTCCAGTCTCAAAGCAGCTTTTGCACATCCAAATTTAAACAACTCATTCCGTTCATCCCCAAAATAATTCACTCTCACCCATTTCTGTGCTTCACGGGAGTGGATTTGTGACACTTCCACCCATTTATCATTTTTCCCTCATTCATTTTAAAGCAATCCAATTTCATTCTGTAAGAAGGAACCTATTTTACAGGTAAGGCAGCAAAATCCCAGAGCCTTTTTCAGGAGGTACTGTAGGAGTTTTAGTACAGAAAAGACTCGAATCTTAGTCTGACAGCAGGACAGTGTGTTGATAAAAAGCTACAACATTTTCTTTTTTTTTTTAGGTCAATGCTTCATTACATTTGTATGGAAGCTTGTCTTCGCCACTAAATAAAAAATAAAAGGTAATTGCACATTTTTATCTCACAATTCTGACTTTTTTCTCTGAATTGAGAGATTTAAACTCCCAATTGCATGTTATAAAGTCAGAACTGCATGTTATGAAGTCAGAAATGTGAGTTATAAAGTTATAAACTTTTTTTATCAGGCAATTCTGACTATAACTGGAATATTGTGAGTTTAAATCTCTCAATTCTGAGAAAAAAAGTCAGAATTGTGAGATGTAAAGTCAGAATTGCGTTATAAAATCAGAATTGCAAGATATAATGTCACAATTCTGATATTTTCTCGCAATTTCAAGTTTTTAAATCAGGCAATTCTGACTTTATCTCTCACAATTCTGACTTTTTTTTCTCAGAATTGAGAGATTTAAACTCAATTGCGAGTTATAAAGTCACAATTGTGTGATATCAAGTCAGAATATATAAAGTCAGAAGATTTAAAGTTGCAATTCTGACTTTTTTCTTGCAATTTCAAGTTTTTAATCTGGCAATTCTGACTCTATATCTTGCAATTCTGACTTCATAACATGCAATTGCGAGTTGTAAAGTCAGAATTGAGATATAAACTCGCAATTGAGGGAAAAAAAAAAGTGTTCTTTTTTTCTCTCACAATTGGACAACACGCAATTGCGAGTTTATATCTCAATTCCAACTTTATATCTTGCAATTCTGAGAAAAAAAGTCAGAATTGTGAGTTAAAAAGTCACAATTATCATCTTTATTTTTTATTTCATGCCAGAAACAAGCTTCCATACATTTGACAGACCACAATCCTACATGTCATGAACGTTGAGTTTCAAAATCACCTATATACTTTGTAGTGTGTCTCTGACATGAACATTTGCTTATTATACATAATACAAGAGAAAACAGCCATAGAGAACAACGACATCACTGTGCTAGAAGCATGTCGGCTTGAACACACAATAACAGCACAGATGACGTGAAATTTAGACTTTTGTATCATTCAAGATCAAATTGATACGCTGCATGAGTGGATCAAGAGTGGCACTTCAATGTGAACTAGTCCTAGTAGTATTTAAAGTAGGCACTTCGCCGCTCCGTGCCCTCTCATTTGGCTGTACATCTATTTAGGTTTACCACACCTAACATGGCAAACCACAAGAAGAGTCCAAGAAACAAAAACTTGCTAACAGAAAACGCGGTACCCCATCCAAGAAAACAAACAAAAAAAGAACGTTAGACCTAGTTTAGGCCATTTTAATAATCAAAATTCCCATCCAAGTGACAAAAATGCAGATAGATTATTTATTCTATAATATGCATTAGAACTTTATTCCCTCTTTCTTTCTATACTATATACATTTGCATTTTACACAGACATTGGGGCTGTAATTGTCAAAACGAGAGGTATTACGTTCAGATTTAGGCCGTGCGCCTGGATTAAAACTGAAGTTGGATTGGACAGAGGGCCGTGCCGGGGACAGGAAGTGGTGGAGACGAGTGTTGTGATTGGTTAACGTTCTCAGGAGGAGCTCTTGGACAAGTTGGGATAAAGCACCACTGCCGTCACTGCAACCACGGCGGCAACCACCGGCATCCAGGGCATCCATCCGCTCTAAAACGAGGAAGAGGAAAAAACAGCAGTGCGATTAATAAAGGCCATTATTAGATAGACGCACCAGAGCAACCAGGACAGAAGCACTGGAGACTGGAGCTAGAGAGACAGAGAGGAGAGACCTGGGTGATAGTGAGAGACAAAGAGTTCAAGAAATACACAAATAAACGGAGAGAAAGAGGGAGAAGAAAAGGAAAGGCAAATATTTAAGTAAAACTGGGAGAACCAGTTACCTCACAGGAGTTATAAAGCAAATAAAAGGAAACACAAACGTCTTTCTTCAAACTCAAAGAAAGAAAAGCTGCATTTAAAGGAACAGTTCACTCAAAAATTACAGTTTAGACATTTACTTCATGTTGTTTCAAACCTGTATGACTTTCTGATGTGAACACAAAATTAGTATTTTAGCAGAATTTTTGTGCATCTCTAAAAAGCAGGTACATGATCAGTTAAGGACAAAAAAACACTAACTATACATTAATAATAATAATAATATTTGTGGTGTCTTAATTTCTTTGCTTTCAAATGTTAAACTATAGAGTAGAGGTCTGCATTCCCACGGCTCTCCATTGGGACCCGATCAGATTTCTTGCGGCGTGGGATTGAATTTCTGAATGAAAAGGCGGTAGCGGTCAGTAACTCTGGTGTATTTTGGACAGGAGCTGGCGGTCTGACAATAACCCGGCCGCTCCCGAGATCCTTTGTGGTCAGATTTTGTAGGAGAGACATTCGGTACTGAAATCTACATTCGAATTTCTGTTCTTGCGTGGATGTTAAAAAAAGATTTCATTTTGCAGTATAGCTAGCGAGCCAAAAGTTTTCGTTTATTCGTATTTTTGGCTTAGGCTATTTTAGCCTATTTTTCACTGAGACATTTTTTCTCTGTGACATTTTTTACGGAGTTGACAGTAAAGACAAATAACAAATAAAAATCTTGTATAGCCAACATTTTATATTTGTTATCTTCAATCACTCTCACTTTCTTTAGGGGAAGTTTAAATGTGAGATTCTGGAAACGAGATCTAAATTTAGTGGGACCCGTCGGGTCGGAAAGAAAATCATTATAAGCGGATAGCGGGAGAACACGGAGTGAATTTTAAGCGGGAGCGGGTGGGTGCGGAATAGAACCTTGCGGAAGCGGGACAGAAAAAACGAGTCCCGCGCAGACCTCTACTATTGAGCTTTTATTTTGGAAAAAAAAACAATTAATAGATGACGTTTTTTGAAAATGCAGCATTTGTTTTTTCTCTGATTTATGCTATTCACATGGGTCATTCTTTAGGTAGGAAAATATGGATATCCATATAAATATGGTATAAAAAAAAAGGAGAAAAGCACCTTGAAAGAACTATATTGTGAACATAGTCTATAGAGGCTTTCGCACTGGAGGAACATTTCCATTGTTCCTATAACTATCGCCGGAAGTACCCGCTTTTTGGCTTGTTCGCACCGCAGGAACTGGTAATGATTTTACGTCCTGCCTCCACCTGGCATTAAAGGATTAGTTCACTTTCAAATTAAATTTTCCTGATAATTTACTCACCCCCATGTCATCCAAGATGTTCATGTCTTTCTTTCTTCAGTCTAAAAGATATTAAGGTTTTTGATGAAAACATTCCAGGATTATTCTCCTTATAGTGGACTTCAATGGCCTCCAAACGGTTGAAGGTCAAAATTATAGTTTCAGTGCAGCTTCAAAATGCTTTAAACGATACCAGACGAGGAATAAAGGTCTTAGATAGCGAAACGATCGGTCATTTTCGAAAAAAATGTAAATGTATATGCTTTATATAAACAAATGATTGCTTCCGCCAAAACCGCACTTTTGTATTCTTCAAAAAGCTTACGCTGTATGTCCTACACCTTCCCTATTCTACTTACGGAAAAAATGGAACTGGCGCTACGTTCGTTCCGAGACACATTGAAGTCCACTATAAGGAGAATAATCCTGTTTTCATCAAAAACCTTAATTTCTTTTCGACTGAAGAAAGAAAGACATGAACATCTTGGATGACATGTGGGTGAGTAAATTATCAGGAAAATTTTATTTCGAAGTGAACTAATCCTTTAAGATGCATTTTGGTTGATCAGATCACAAGTGGACAAGGGACACACATACCCGTTTCCACCTGGCATTTTAATCTGTCTCTTTTGTCCACTTTCAACCACTTCTGTCATGATTACTTCGAGGGGAGAGTCTATGGGCGGGTAAATGTATGGTTTTTTTCAGATCTTTCGATCTAATGGACAATTTACATATGAACACACCCGGAGGTCTCCAGCTGACAAAGTTTAAATCCCGTCTTGCTAGGGTGCTTCACATAATGTTTATACATTAGGTCAGTAGGTGGAGAGTAGGTGGTCTTTAGTGGTGTTTCGAACACATTCAACCACATGTGCATTCACTACGAAAGCAAACCGGATGAATGCGTTTTCAACTACCTCCGGATTGGTCGAAAGTGGTCAAGCTCAAAACGTTTTTGACCCCATTTACACCTGTATTTACAACCAAAACGCATCTTAATACCAGGTGGAAACAGGGCCTTAGTTATAGGAACACCTTTTGGGGGACTAAATTAGCTCCTACTTCAGAGTAGGTCTAACTCGGCACAACAGGAACTACCAGTGACATGAGTGTACTTTGATTGGCCGAATGCATACGAAACACCGACACGCCATTTTTAAAAGCGTTGTGTTATTTTCTCAGCCTTGATGATATGTAGCATTGCAAGCTGTCGTAGAAGATTTAAGCCGCTTAACCACCGAAATTTCCTGGAACAATTTATCCCAGGAACTTTTTCCCCCCAGACTTGTTGCTGTCTGCATTTCCATCGCGGTCTAAAGTATCATGAAGATTAGTCAAATTAGTCCGGTGACGTAGGACTGTGCGTGACTTTCCAGTTCCCGGTGGATTTCGTCCTCTGCGTATAAGCTTAATAAAGCCTGAACCTCAACGTCAGTCCATCTGTCGTATTTTTTAAACTCTATTGTTGATTCGAATACCAAACAACTCTTACTGAACGCAACGCAACTTTTAAAAATGGTGGTTGAAATAAAATGCTGCGTGGGGTAAACCAATCAAAATGCTGCATGAAATCAACCAATCAGCATGTTCAACGCCCAAGTCCCACCCCTGAATGTTCCTGAAATTTGAAAAAGTACTACCTCGTGAGCAGGGACTTTCTGAGGGGGAAATTTTCAATAGGAACTTCATTTAGACCCTGGTTCCTACTGTCGAAACACACCGAGTACCACCCCAAAGTCCCTAGTTCCTGCAGTGGAAAAGCGGCTTTAGTCTCTAAGCCCTCCTTTTTGCGCTTTCAATCGGATAACTATATGCATACATTCATTCTCCGCCATCACAAAACCCACAACTCACAACAAAAACATCTCTGCGTTCTCCATCCTCTAGTTGACGACGTTGAATGAATGAAGCACTTAAATGATGTCGCTCGCTTACGCCACTTCAAAGTTCCTACTGGCAATGCGAATGTAACCAGCAGTGTTGCCAAGTCAGCGGGAAAAAATTTGACTACTTTAACGCTGTTGCCGCGGGTTGTTTTTCATGTCTGCGGGTTGAAGCGACCCCAAATAACATGATATTTAGCACCTGGAAAGTGAATTTTACCAGGGGAACCCCGCCAAAAAACACGGATTTTACCCAGGGACGCAATTTTTACTAGGGGAACCCCCTGAAACGAGATTGGGCTAGTTTTGAGTAGCAATTGGGTGGGTTTTGTTGTGAAAACCTGGCAACTAGGAAAATGGCCGTATAGGGGAAAATTTAGTTCTAGAGGGACGACCCTGGTGGCTAGTTCATATAACAGAGTTCCTATAACTACTCGGTGTGAAAGCCCTTTATATGACATGTAAGAACCAAAATCATTTAGTTCCACTGGTGGCAAAACTTGTATACATGTCTGAATATGCAAATGCATGAATGAGCTATGTCAAAAAGGGGATGATCATTAGGGATTAACGACTTAAATTTCTGTATGGTTGTCACAAAATTCTAACATGCGACTTGGAACATAACACATCAGTCACATGGATTACTTCTATGACATTTTACGCAGCTGTTTTGTTATTTCCAGCTTGACAACCGCTGATCACTTTATACCTTCATTGTATGAAAATGAGCAGCATGAACTTTCTTCAAAACCTCTTCTTTTGTGTCCTTTGAATGATAGCAAGTCATACAAGTTTAAAACAACATGAGGGTGAATACATGAGAATGGTAATTTTGGGTGAAATATGCCTTTAATTTCATAAGAGTAAAGAAGAAATGCAAAAGATGATGATATGATGACCAAAATGCCCCAAAACAGAACAAAAAGAGAAAAAGAATCCAAAATCCCCAAATGCAAAGATTTATATGACCATTATAGCGATTCAAGCAAGACAGACAGTTAATGTGATTGGTTAGTAGTAGGTGATTCTGGGTGGACGAGGAATCGGTTAAGAGTTCCCCACATGTTGCCAAGCACCAAAAAGTGATTTTGGGCGAAGCGGGTGCAGAGATGACGAATGAGAGTTTGCCATGCACAGTTCGTATATACGTGATGATATATACAGAAGTGGATGTACAGAAGAAACACAAACACAGACTCAACAGGAGCGTGTGTACCTTTCTACCACAACTGGCCGAAGCACCAATACAGCAAAACCAGGAATAGACCGATGAAAATGGCTTGGACAGGCTGCAATATGGATGGCTAGAGGAGGGAAGGGATATTACAAATAAAACAAAAAATAAATCTTCAAACTATTCAACGGAAATCAGGCTGGGGGAGTCGTACAACTACAACAAACATACAAACAAAAAAGGGTGCAGTGGGAGGAGCCGTTGATAAATCAACAAAAACAAAAATACCAAATGCCCCAGAACCACAGACACATTTGAACATCTAGAAGCATGACGTCAGGAACGAGGACAGTGTTCAAGGCATTAATAAATCACAGGAAAGGAAAAACTGGTTATTTGCATTCAAATATATCTATAATCTGTAAAATTTACAAATCAACGACACATGAAGTGATTGTGACTTCAATCAGCAGTGTGCAAGGGATTGTACTGAGGGAATTGTGGGATATTAAGGTGGTAACTGCAGTTATGTGTAGCAAATTGTACCCCCCCCCAAAAATGAACAAATGCCCAAAAATCAGCAACAAACTATATATAAAAGAAGTGTCAAAAAATCAAACAAAACAAAAAAAAAGCGGAAAATATTCTCCTCCTGGGTCATAATGATGAAAAAAGGAGAACCCTGAAAGTGTAAATTCTGAAGTCTTTGAGGGGTTAATATTTTATATATATATATATAACAATATATAACAAACAAAATGGAGACAAACATCAATTTTCAAAGAAAACCAATTGGGCATTTTTGTTTGAATAAATCATTTGAATGCTACGGAGCCCCGCACATCACATGCAGGAAAAAAATAGTAGCAAATCGAGAGAACAAATTAGCAAATCATGCGCACAATTTAGCAAATCGAGGGAATGAATTAGTAAATCATGGGAACGAAATAGTAAATCGTGCGCACAATTTAGTAAATCATGGGAACGAATTAGTAAATCATGGGAACGAAATAGTAAATCGTGCACATGATTTAGCAAATCGAGGGAACGAATTAGTAAATTGTGCACAAGATTTATTTTCCTGCATGTCATGTGCAGGGCTCCGTAGAAGGCACCTATGATGCTCTCTCTAGCTTGTTGCATCTGAAAATGTAGGTGTTAGCAAAGAATTTTTGCTAACAACTCACAAAATCGTGCTGTATGTGTGTTCTACTGTGTTTTCCAGAGCCGTGCAAAACTGTGAAGTAAAACCTATTAATGGTTGCTGACAACTGCATTAAATGGCGCAATGTACACGACAGCTATTTAAATGAAGTATAAAGATCTTGATGCTGGCTGAAATGCAGTGTGTTCAAGGTTTATTTTGTTGCATTGCAAATGAAACGTGCTGGTTGCGTGACTCACATTGCTGCCCTTCTCTTGCAGGAGTTTGAGGTTGACCTTGCACTGTTCCAGCTCGTCGTTGATGGAGTGTTTCTCCTGCTCCGTCTGCTCATACCGCTGCCGGAGATCTGACAGCAGATTCTGAGTGTCGTCATACTAGAGAGGAAGAGAGAATAACATGCAATCATTAAAAAAAGTTTATTGTCACTACTGCTAAAGTGCACACCAAGGCTGCATTTATTTGATCAAAAATACAGTAAAAAATTATTAAATATTATTGCAATTTCAAATAGCTCTTTTCTATGTGAATATATTTTAAAATGTAATTTATTCCAGTGATCAAAGCTGAATTTTCAGCATCATTACTATAGTCTTCAGTGTCACATGATCCTTCAGAAGCCTAATATGCTGATTTGCTGCTTAAGAAACATTTCTGATTTGTATCAATGTTGAAAACAGTTGCACTGCTTAATATTTTAGTGGAAACTGTGATACATTTTTTTTTCAGGATTCTTTGATGAATAGAAAGTTTAAAAGAACAGCATTTATTCGAAATAGAATCTTTTGTAACATTATAAATGTCTTTGCTGTCACTTTCGATCAACTTTTGAAAGGTAGTGTGTGTTAATGTGATCATGGTTGTGATGTTTTTGCAGCTTAGTCGCAACACATGGTCTGGGTGAACGGGTAGAGCAGATCTTCAGTTGATCCTACCTCCTTCTGCAGGTCTCTGGTACGGGTCTCTGCTTGGGCCAGTTGGACCTTCAGTTTGCTAGCGTCCTGTTGGTGCTGGTCTTGTATTGAGCCCAGTTTATTCTCCAGGTCACCCTGGGATTTCTCCAGAGCGTTTAGACTGCTGCTCAACGTCGCACTCCGCTCTCTGGAGCTGCGATACAGAGAAAAGGAAATAAATACCCTTGTGTTTACATTCCGTAGAGTTAATTAATGGAATTGATTCATGTCATGGAAAAGAATGTTGAAAAACAATGTTGTAGAGTGGATGTGAAGCTTTAGGGCAGATGAGCTCATTGCAGTGACTTATAAGATGATAACGTCAGCACGCTGAAGTACAGGACAAATGCACTTCAACATTACAATGGTAACCTTGCGTCCTTGAGCTCTGGAAAGGTGCTATATAAATAAAACTTATTATTATTATTATTATTATTAACCTGTCAAGATGCAGTTGGGTAATATGGTGAGTGATTCAAAGCAGGTGTGGAATCTGACAATGTACTTCAAAACATGTTAAATCCTGGTGACTCACTTTTGTTGTGTGAGATTATCTAAACAACAGTCAAAGTGGCCCTGTTGTGAATGGGCTGTTTGTGTGCATGTGACCCACCTGTCAAGCTCTTCCTCTAGTCTGTTGAGTTTCTGCATTAGCGTTGTCTTCTCAGCCCGAAGACTGTCACATTCATTCTGCAGACCAGAACACTCGGCCTGAAGCTTCTCCAATTCACCTGACGGACAGAAACAGAGAGGGGGGGGGAAATGATCAAATTGTACACCTCCATTCACACCCCAAACCCGCCGTTAAACATGATTGTTTTCAAATGCAACTATATAGTTGTTCTGTTCTTTAAAGTAAAGTTGTTACAAGATCTCTGTATCATTATATATATATATTCTGGATTTCAGCCCAGTGTGTTGTGTCCAGACTTTTTGGTTTCAACTCTGAAATTTTATTTTGGTACAATCGCTGCTATTAAATGTATCCCGTCATGTTTTATTTTACTGGATGAGAGTTCGTGTAGCCTAACATGGATTAAAAAGATCTCAGAAGCACTGTCAAAACACATACTTTTTTCTGTGAAAAACAGAACAAGGACCCAATAAATAAACACAGCAGGATGGACGATAATAAAACTGTTTCCGTGACTCTGGACGACACATTAAAGAGGGCCCGGAGAGAAAGACCCAGTAAGGCAGACAAATTAAAACAGCATGTGTGCATTCTCAATATGTGAATAAATCAGTTATGTGTAATTAAATTAATGTTCCGGAACTTAAAGACAAGAATAAAATAAAAGTAGGCAGCACAGCAAATAAATAAAATTACATTGCTTTGATGGTATAACCATAAAACAAACACAAAATTTTGCCTGTGCAGTTATATTTGATGTTCAAACTTACAATCGTGAAATATTACAATCTCTATTTGAATATATTTAAAAATGTAATTTATTTCTGTGATCAAAGCTGAATTTTCGGCATCATTACTCCAGTCTTCAGTGTCACATGATCCTTCAGAAATCATTCTAATACGCTGATTTGATGCTTAATATTTTGTCAAAACGGTGATACATTTTTGTCAGGAATTTTGGTGTCCTAAAACAGACATTTCTTTCTGACTGTTAGATATTAGCATATAAGCAATAAAATAGGAATATTACTCAAACTTTTAAGTTTCTTGTCATGTCCATTAATGTATATAAACTCAAAAAGATGAAAAAAGAAAACTAAAACTATGCAAATGAGAGGAGACAAAAGTTTCCAAACAGGAATCAAAGGCGCTAAAGAAAAGAGAGATCAAAGAACAGCAGATCAGTGATCTCAGCCATTGTTCCTCTGAAGTCAGCTTGATTTATGGCATCCAGAGAGACACAGTGAACATTACAAGCCAAACAGCACATCAGGGGCACAGCAGGAGCTGTAATGACGACATGCTAAGCTGGCTGGTGACCAAAAACAAATGATGGTGGTGTGTCAGTACCTTGGAGTTGGCTAGCTCTTTCCTGGTGCTGGCTCTGAAGCTGGAAGCTGGCCTGCAGGTTGCTGATCTCCACTTCATACTTGGCTGCCGTCTGTCTCCATTTGTCCAGTTCGGCGGTGACGATGCTTAGGTCTCCCTGCAGGGCGGCGATATCCCGTTCCCGTTCTGCAGTGGCGGCCTCCATGGCATGCCGGAGCACCAGGATCTCTTCCTGAGCACTGTAGAGCTCCTCTCGGGTGGTGGAAATAGTGTTTTCCCTCTGCTCACGCAAAGCCTCCATGTCAGACTGGAGCTTCGCTAGTTGAGCTGAAGAGAAAGATGAGTTACAGTGATTATACATGATTGACAGGTGGTGATGCGCTAGAATTTCAGCAATGAAAAATTTATTTTTGGTTTCGTTCGAAACCGTTTTGTAGGGTTGTAATCATCTTGATGAACTTAGATCTGTTGAACTGTTAAATGCAGAGCAAAACATCACTAAACATTATTTATAGCGCAGGTCCCAAACAATAATCACAATAAGCATTTTGCTTTGTTACTTTTGATATGCAACAAAGTTTGTCAAATTGATAATTCAATAAATGTTGTTTTGGTGCTCTTTATTGTGGCGTGACAGATCGCTGTAGCGCCTCAGTTCAAGCGGCACGTGAACCGATCATCTGTTTCTCTTTACTACTAGTTATAGCATGAAATAAACTTGAATGAACATCAGAAGGTTTGTTAAAAAAGATTCAGTACAACTTACTGAAATGTATCATGTAATCAGTGTTTCAACAGTGGAAAGATATCAATAAAACTTCAAAACAAGTCACGTAATGTTACATTTACCTCAGAAAAGCCATTCAATGACCATACCTCATTAATCAGCTAGAGAAAAAAATTCTAAAGAGGAGCATTTGCTAAAATATACGCAAAAACATCCTTTATATATTTTCCTTAACCTGTTGTCTTAATTATTTAATGTATGTTTGAATAAAAATGTCATCAAAACAAGTTATTACAGCCACGTTTAAACTCTCCACTTCATGAAGAGAAAGTCAAAACACTGCTGAAATTTGTGTTTGACGTGTTTGAAGGACTCACTCTGTAAGAAGTGGATCTGTTTAGCAGATTCTTCAGTCTGCTGTCTGTTGGTTTTCCTCTCCTCCTCCAGCAGGGCTGATGAGAAAAAGACATTCAGTGATTCATGCTAAACCCAGTGCAATCATGACACTCGATTATTGATGCTGAATCACTATTAAATGAACACTTAACACCCTGATGTACCTTGAAGTTCAAGGCATTTCTGTTTGCCAGTGTTGGCGAGCTCCTGGGCCTCCTGCAGCTCTCTGTGGAGGTGTGGAATGACCTGCTCAGTGTCTCCAGCTTCCAGGTTCCTGTCCATTTCTACAAACACACGCAGAGCAGATGGAACAGTGAGGGAGCATGAAGAAAAAACATGGCTGACATGAGGTAAAAAACAATAAGAGTGACCTAATGAGTGAAACCTTAAACACCAAGTATTTCATTTATAACTAAAACTGCATCACATGAATGACAAAACTTACATTAGAGTATAATTTAATAAAGAGTTGCAAAATTGTAACGCTGGAAATTTAGTGTTGCAAAATTAAACTCTGTTTAAGGACAATGAACAGCTGGTAGGGACTACAACAAGCTTCTTCCCGGGTTAGTGACATCACAAGCCCCAAAATTTACATAAACCCCGCCCCCGAGAACACACAACAAAGGGGGTGAGGCCATGTTGGGCTGCTTCAGAGAAGAGGAAGAGTTGTTGTAGTAGAGTGTTGTTGCCATGCCATCATTTTACAGCAGACTGCTTCACAATCGAGGGTCAATTCAATGCTGGATTTGCACAAAAGATTAACATGACGGCACATGCTAGTGGATGAGTTGAATCAACTCCACAGCAACTACATACATTTATCCACTAAACATTCAGAAACATCCAGTTTCATTCTCAAAGTTGTAACTTCTTCCTGAGTCTCTCCATCAGTGTCGACTCCGGTTTGAACAATGTAAGGCTGAACACCGTTACTGACAATCCTCATTTTGGATGCGTGAGATTCTCCAGCACTGTTGTTGTTGAGCAACCGAAGCGCAAGCTGTTAAAGCTCCGCCCTCTTCTGGAAAGTGGGCCGGGAGCAGCAGCTAATTTGCATTTAAAGGGAAACACACAAAAACTGCGTGTAGGGGCAATTTTGACAAGCTGTAATAAATGATCTGTGGGGTATTTTGAGCTGAAACTTCACACACATTCTGGGGACACCAGAGACTTGTATTACATCTTGTGAAAAGGGGCATTATAGGTCCCATTTAAGGAATTTCATGTGAACTATTTCTATTTGAATATTTAAACACTGTATTAAAAATGTATATTAAATAATATTTGTAATGTAGTGAAAAGTGCTATACATATAAATTTGAACTGAATAGATACTTTGAATATAAAAAGTGTAATATCAGCTACTGTTATCTGTAATTTTTACCCATATCTAGAGACAGTTATCTGTTATTTAATTGCTTTAAACAAACATTGTGTTGCTGCTACACTGGGTCTCAGAGCTAGCGACACAGAAAAACAACAACAACAAAAAAATTATATATATATATATATAATTCCTAATAAACTGATCCTTTCACTGCAGACATATCAAATAACATTTGTGCTGAAAACACTTCTCTCATCTGCTTAGCTTTCCTAACAGCCCAAAGCTGTGAGCGTGAGACCAATCCATCACGACGGGTCAAAACTCTGTCCAAACATTAGGAGCCACAAATGATTCTGTTCGACCACATGGGCAGAAACATCAAGCACTAAAACTTCATTACTGCAAACCAGAATCAATTCATTATGTGAAGGGTCTTCCAAGCACAAAGCATTTCTGTGTGCTCAGTCTGTCAGTGAATGAATCAACATGCACAGCCCGGCTTGCATCAAACAGGACAACAGAACATCTAAAAAGCATCGGCCTCAGACTATAGACAACTTAATGCCTGATTACCTAACCGAGCACGCTCTAATGGAAGATCTACAAATGGGCCATTGAGATGACCTGCACCAGGCCAAGCAAAAGAGACATTAGACATTTTACTGAGTTTTCTCATACGACTTCATGCTGAGCAAACGTACATTTGCGCCCCTGCAGTCTCTCTGAGGAGCATCCAGTTGGTCTCTCATGTGGTCTTGTAACAACAGGCTTTTGGGAAACCTCCTCTGACCATAAACTGATGAATGTCCCCCCTCTCAGAACACTCTGCAGATGTCGGTGAAGTCATGTGATAATTTAAGGGCTGGTAATCCGTCATGATGTCAGACGAAGGGTGTTTACTGCGAGCGAGGGAGTTGCTTTCAGGCAAAATGATGTAACGAACTTGTCGTTTCTGAAGTTGCGCCATTCATTTAATGAGAGGGGGCATAAAATGGTGTGTAATCTCATTCTGCTCCTCCTTCGGTGATTTCATCAAGAGCGTCTCAAAAGGATTTTATGGCTGAGATTGAGTATCACAGCCATATAAGGTTACATATGTGCAGATAACTCTTCATTAAGCCAATTGAATAACTCGTGCCAGACGCCTCAGTGTAGATGCAATCTTGTGGCAAAAGAGAGCATTTCATAGCTATTCAACAGCGCCCCCAAGAGGCACATTTTGCAAAAGCTTGTTGGACAAATCAAATCAGAAAGCAAATGCAAATGTGTAATGACCCAAAACAAATACAGCAGAATGCTGACTGATAATAAACTGAACAACTGATATGTTGGCTTAAGATGTCGACTTAAGATATTTGTCTCACAGACACATGACATCTGTGTGTATTGGTTCTAAATCAGGGTGCCGTGATTCACTAGTGGGCCCAAAAAATTCTTAAAATTATTTAATATATGACAAAACACAAGCAAAAACCAAGATTAAAGCTGGCGTACATCTTAATTCCCTGAACATCATTTTTAAGAACAAGGGTTCTTGTTGTCTTGGGAAACTTGGATATATTAAGGATTTTTAAAAGTGAGATTGTTAGAAAAGTCATGGAAACTAATAAAATCTGTAAAATATATGCAAATTTCTATAATAAATATAACCTTTTTTTTTATTGTCAAGCTTTGAAATATTTAAATGAGTAGAAATTGCTGAGAAATTGCTTTTTGTGAGTTAAAAAAAAACCCCATATAAATCATTATTGAAACATTCATGAACATTCATACCTATAATGCTTTACAAGATGTAATATAAGTCTCTGGTGTCCCCAGAATGTGTCTGTAAAGTTTCAGCTCAAAATACCCCATAGATCATTTATTATAGCTTGTCAAATTTGCCACTATTTGGTTGTGAGCAAAAACACTCCGTTTTTGTGTGTGTCGCTTTAAATGCAAATGAGCTGCTTCTCTCCGTCCCCTTTCCAGAAGAGGGTGGAGCTTCAACAGCTCACGCTTTGGTTGGTCAACAACAACAAAGCTGGAGAATCAAACGCAGCCAAAATGAAGATTGTCTGGACGTTTCTGAATGGTTAATGAATAAATTTAAGTAGTTGCTATGGAGTTGATTCAACTCATCCACTAGCATGTGCCATCATGTTAATCTTTGAAGTGCAAATCCATTGTTGAATTGACCCTCGTTTGTGAAGCAGTCCGGCGTAAAATAACGGCATGGCAACATTACACACTAACTAAAGTTTGGTCAATGGAGTCAAAAAGGTTGAGAACTATTGATTTAATGGGAGGTAAAAACAGTTAACTTCCCTTGGTTGTATTACTAAATTAATTCACTTTATGCAAAATCATTTTTGCATATTAGCACATTAAAATATGATGGGCATACTGAGTATTCGGCAATGTGACCTAATGTACAGGTCTGAGGTCTGAAGTCCACTTATGTTGCTAGTGGGCTTTTGTTTTGCACCAAACAGTTAGCGTGACTTTCCTACAACAGTTACATCATTAGTCCTACTGGTGTTTAGGAATAATAGAATAATAGAAGGCAGAATAGCCCCCCTTTAATCAAACACAAAAAAATAAAGGAAGAAAAAAGGCAAAAACTGACTCTAATGATCCTCAGAGGTGGCAGCACACGTCACTCTCGTCTTGGCTGCCTCTGAGTCTGCCTGGCACGCACTACACTTCATCAAGAGTGCCCACAAACAATGAGGTGCTGAAACTGGAACTTCCTCCCTGATCCATTAAACAAGAGCCAGTGCTCCTTATCTGACGTCCCGTTAAAGGACATGAGCTCACTGGGATCACGAGAGCCCACTTAGACTGAATTAAACCAAACGCGATGCAAGTCTGAACAACATTTGTGTTCAATGAGAACTTGCCTAATTGGTTAACAGTATTTGAAAAACATGGGGAAATATTGGTTGGCAAATATTAGTTTCGAACAGATTAATTAGAAAAATGAATGAGGTAAATGTTAAAGTAATGGCGTCATTCTGAATGGACACACACCAAGAGTTTCCAAAATTATCCACTGTGTCATATCTCTTATTTAGGTATTAGTAGGGTAGATAGACTCTGTTCACCAGCAAACCCAGCCAGGTCATATGAGTCTAGAGTCACACGTGGCCAAACTAAAGCTACACAGAGACAATGAGTCTACAAACAGAAATGGAAACAGGGGCTTTTTGGGTGCCCCAGCAAGAGATTAACAACTTTTAAACACCTTTAACATCATAGCATGATTTCTGAAGGTACTGCTTTTGTAGTTTAGTTTCAATAAATGGACTGCAAATGGAATAATGCATTATGAATGTTATGCAGTATGACTATATAGCACATTTACAGATAAACCTTAATGGAAATGGATGTGTGGGAGTCAAATGTCTGCATGTACTGCCGTCTGGTGTGACTCAGCAGGGTGAGAGCAGATCGACATTTTCAACATGAGTGGGCGAGAGTCACAATTGAGCTAATGACATCTGAGACGAACCGCATGAGAAGGGGGCAAATCCCCTCGCCAGCCTGACAATTAGAACGCGAAATACTAGTGCCAATTCTGCTTATGCCACTGTCATAAGCAGAATTGCTTTCTGCATATGACAGCTTTTTAATGAATTTCATCACCATTCATTCATTAGTTTTTTTTTTTAATATTCTCTTGATTACACCTGCAAGTGACAAGAATCATGTAAGAAACTACATTTTCTGCTTTCCCGTGCAAAATTCACCGTCGTAGTGCTTGGCAGATGTGGGTGGATACCAGTTTATTGCAATGTTTTGCCTCGATTTTATTATTTTTAAATCGAGAAATCGCATTTTTGAATAAAAATGTTAGCAAATGTTACAATTAGACATGTTGACAATACAGCAATGATAACCGTTAAGAGAAGAAAACGATCCGACCACATGATGGCGTGCCTGATTAACCGCTCTCATGTGACGCTCTATGAATTATTTATGAGTATATAGGATATGTTTAAGATAAGTTTGTACAGCATTTGCATTCATATTTCATGCATATTTTCTGTCATTTGTTTTAGATTTACACCATGTTGATCACTTCAGGTGTGCTGCACTTGGAATGATCGTTAATTAAAAGAATGTTACTTTTAAGTTGACTGGTTGAACATTAAAAAAATTGTAATCGGTCAATCACTAGTGATTTTATGTTTTACCATTTCGCCCAGCCCTACTATGCAGTTGCTAAGATGATCTGAGTATTTTGAGGATGTTGCATTCACCCTCAGATATGACTTAAGTTTTATTTAGTCCATGCTTTCTTCAAATCCCAAGTAGTACGAGCAGTTTTTCACTTTTTATTTTCACAGTTCTAAATGTGAAATGGAAAAGTTTCAAACTTTCAGAGTAATTTAAAGGAATAATCCATCCCAAAATGAAAATTGTCATTATTTACTCACCCTCATGTGGTTCCAAACCTGTATGACTTTCATTGTTTTGCGTAACACAAAAGAAGATATTTTGAAGAATGTTGGTAACTAAACAACATTGGAGTCTATTGACCTCCATTGTATTAAAAATATCTTCTTTAAATGTTTAATTCAAGAGAGAAAGTCATACCATCTTGGAAAGATATGAAGGTGAGTAAAATGGGTGGAGTATCCCTTTAAATCACTTTGAAAGTTTGAAAATGTAATACTAAACACATTTAGAACTCTGTGAAAACTAAAAAGAGATACATTTTATCAGTTCAAACCAACCCTGATCCTATCAACAGTCATTTTCTTCTGACTGACAGATGTCTGAACAGCAGCTGTACGTGACATTGTGAAAGTACTCAGTGTCTAATTGGGCTGTAATTGGTTTACATTCCATAATGTCCTCCCCGGAACATAAAGTGGGACGAGGGGAAAGATCTAAGGGAGGGAGATGAACCAGGATGACGCAGAGACACCTGTTCAGCTCCACGCCAAGAGGACGACTCAAGCCCACCGCTAACACCTTGTGGGTCCCACCGCTGTCACCTCCAGCAGATGCAGACCATATATAGTCGCATTGTGGAATAACACACCCTGTTAATCTGCACAGTTGTGCCGCATACCAGTCCACTGACCTCTAATGAGTGCAGATAAAGAGGGTGACTAACATTCCAGTTTAGCCAAATCACACAAACACACCCACATCAGCACTGGTATTTCAGGCAGGGAAGTTCAACACAAAAGAATGGGGGGGATTACCTTTCAGAAGAGAAACCCTGTTCTGGGGCTCGTTCAGTTCTTGTTCATCCATCTGTCCGTCTGGAATGAGGGAATGAGGGAACGAGTGAAAGGAAAAAGAACAAAAACTTTACAGAATGAAAAAGAAATAAACAAAAGAAAGAAAATGAACGAAAAAGAGATAGTTTGAAAAAATAAATGATATAAAAGTATATTAAAGTAAGATTTTCATATAATATTTATTATATTTTGGAACTAAAAATGAAATAGCCCTTTTTAAAAAAAATTAAAAAAGTGGGATGTATAAATTAAAAGCAGTAGAAATCAAAACAGCAATTCATACATTAAAAACACATCCATGTTTTACATACCTGATGTGTCGTCACTGCTTTTGTCCTTGCTGGGGCTCAGAGTATCTGACATATCACACTCTTTAGCGTCTATTTGGTTTTCTATGGAGGCAGAGCGGAACAAACCACTTAGAGAAGAGGGGGGACACAACTCAAAACAACATTAAAACAACAAAAATGACAGCGATTATAACTTTACCAGGCTCTCCAGTTCCATTTCCTAGTCTAAACAGGAGTGTGTTTGTAGGCTGTTAATATATAAGACTCAATTTCTCTTTATCTACAATCGCAGGCGGTGAATGAGCCCCCTGTAGTTCGTCCTCTCTGGTTGGTGGTAGTTAATGCCCACACATGGTCATTTGAGTGACCTGTGCTTCAAAATGGACATACAGTCATATGCTAAACTAGTTGCTACTTTTGTTTTGTGCTGCAGTAATCTCAATGTGGACTAAAATGAGTTATAAATGGGGTTTGAACAGGGGGAGGTGACGGCAGTCTAAAGAAAACCTTCGGGCAACATGTTCATGCCACAAATACTGCATCATCTGATATTATTGAATTGCACTTCAAATTTTCAGTACTTAGAAATGTAAATCAGTAAATGCTGTCTAGATATTTTCATTACTCTCAGACATCAGGCCAAAAACATTTAATCAATATGTGACCTCAAAAATCCCCCTTCCTGCTGTTACATCACATGATAGATCTTTTGAACTCAATGTAGCGAATGGTGACTCAATGGGACTGATGGGAGAAAACAAAATGATGTCGTCAGATAATAGATGATCAGTGAATAATGGTCTAATCTGTGTGGCTGTAATCTTAGTCTCTAATCTGAAAGGGATTGAGGGGTCAATAGCTGGACACAGAGATGTCACAATGATGACGGGGTCAAGGTCTAAATGCCACCTCGTCATCTGCATCTCTCAGCACAATGAGGCAGCTTTCATGAGGTCACAACCTGGTCCAGAGTGGATCTACTCATTTTTTTCTGCATTGATTAAGGGGGTTATAGGCGAAATGGATTTAAACATTTTTAACTTACAACCATCGGCATATTGCCTATAGCATGAAAAAGGCAGATATAACGAACTGATGGTTTATTAACTGCATGAAGGCACTGAGCTGTATAATGTCTGTTGCATAATCCAAGATCTAATATTCCTGCTGTCTGCGTTTTAATGTAAATCAAACAAAAGATAATAAATAAATAAATAAACTACTCTTGACTAAATAACTTTTGTAACTTTCATAAGGATTAATATGCATAGGGCCCTACGATTTTCGCGATGCGGAAAAAGCGGACGGAATCCAGTAATAAAAACGGAATTTACTGTATAACATGGAATGTCACGGAATTTGCCAAAGTTTTGATGAATAAATAAAAAGTTGGTCAGTAGACTTGAATCAAATTGCGATACAGACTAGTGTCTGTAAATATTAAGCCGCAAAAAGACACTTTAAATATGAATCCAGCAAGTTCTGTGTGAATGAATGGCGCAGACGCGCGGTTTAATTTACCTCACACACACTAAAGCATGCGACACTCGCTGTGTTTTCAGCCTCTGTCGCCTCACTATATGAGGACATGAATGCATGAACTTCATCTCCAGAGTCAGTTCATGAGCATTTTACCATTACATTTGGGAAAATCTATAGTCATATCATAAACACAGAAACTCAATGGTCTTCATGGCAACCCGTCAAAATAAAAGTTCAGTTTAACTCAAAGAAATTGTGACAGAAATATATTATTATTGTACAGCAGAATTTAGCTATGTCTCAATGTATTAATAATATATGGATTTAATTTATACAGTGAAGAATATGCAGTGTTATTTTATATTTGTTTACTTTATTTCTGTACTTGAAAACTGTTAAAGCTACCTAAAAGCACTGTTTATTTCATATGTATCTTTGTTCTGTTGTATTTATGCGTTTATTTAGGCCTTCTGAATGTTAAATGGATCCAATCCATATTCACTAGAATTTGATGCAGCAATAAACTAGCTAGGATAACAATGCATTATTTTTTTTTTACTTTGCTGATTTAAAACAATTAAAACACCATTTTAATGACAAAATAAGGGAGCAAGGTAAGTTGAATTGGTTTTAATATTTCAAACTGTAACTAAAGAAAAAGTTACAACAAATAGTTCTTTTTTTTTTTTACCTATTATTATAATTATTATTAGGCAGAAAGGATTTAAACGTTAAATTGCAAATGAAAGAGTTACAGCAAATAGTTTGTTTTCTTTCCTATTGTTATCTTTCAGAATGGATTTAAACATTTTACAATTAAAAAAAAAGTTTTTCAACTCATTATTATTTACAACAATAATAATAGTAGTAATAATAATAGACAGATAGCTAAAACATAACTGAAGATGTGATGAAACAGTACGGTAATGACCCTGACCCGGTCATGCTCTTTGACGATGCTAAAAATAACTGTAATGTTCATTCCTGTCACCCAGAGACCGCAGTTGTTTAATTTGGTTTTAAATGGAGGTCAGGGGTGAAAACATTGCCATCAGATTGCATCATAATGTAATGTGACAGTTCTCTCAAAACTAGCTTAATCTATAAAGAAACGGACTTGATGAAACTTGACTGAAGTGACGATACCTTTAAGCCTGTCTGGACTGGCCAAGCTGTTGTCCACTGTCGTCTGGTTATTCTGAAGATGTGCATCAATGACCTCTGTGGAATAAAACAAGAAAAAAAATTTACAGGTCTCTTCTCAAGTTGTATTTTCTGACAGGGCACACAAACTGTTCTTGAGTCAACAAAAATTATATCAAATAAATCTTAAATGAGGGAACACAACAATACATAGTGTGAAAAGGCCTTTACAAATCAATCAATTAAAAAATAAAACAATCCACACTCTTACCGTCAAAGTTGGACAGCTTGTTAATGGATGAGTCCACAGCTTCCTTCAGCTGCCTCACCGCTGGTTAGAGAAGAGAAATGTCATGTTAGTATAAGTCTCTTCATGGTCACTAAATCAAGTCTGATGTAACTATTAAAGGACACTGATGCAGCCCAACTGAACACATTATCAGCAGCAACAAAACCGCATTTGTAGTATTCTCCATACATACAGAACAAAGCAAAAATGACACATGAAAAGCGTCAGTGGAAGCTCATAGACCTCAGAACGCATGCTGGTGAGTGTGAAAATCCCCGGGAACAGAGAAAAAACAGGTCAGCTGGAGGTGAAGTGAGAACAGATGGCATGCAGAGTGTTTTCGTTAAGAATCCATGTCGAGGATATTTACTTATATACTAGGAGACTATATGAATCTCATGGAGTGTTTATGATTAGCTGTAGACAAACAGATTCAACATTACACAACAGATACCGAACCCTGAACGCACTCGAGGTCACTCCGTTCTGCAATATAGTGTAATATATTCACATATAGCATGGCTTCTCAAACCTTATTGCTAAATATAACAATTTTCAACTTTGTTTAAGGAAGATCTACAAAGTAGAACTAACTTGAGATCAAATACAAATCAAAGCATACACCAAACTATATTTTAACAATCTTTTAGATTAATGTCAAGAAAATAAGATGGAATTTCACAAGATTTGGAACGAGGAGCTTAAGAAAGTACTGTCAACTAGAGAGTCAACACCAAAACATGTTTTTAGCATCCAAATTACAAAATCACTTGATATAGATGGTTGCGTATTTCTTCCCATTAAAAACCCACAAAAAAAGTTGACCACATTACAGTCCATTCAATCTTACAATTGGGCTTCACTATGCTATAAAATAACCAATAATATTTTTGTAAAATACTTGGATTTGTTTTTTAAAGCGCCATGTATTATTTTATTTTCAATAAAAGTCTGTTGTGAATATGCATCTTTACTAAAACGTCATCTGAATAAGTCTGTTTATCCAAATGTACACATAACTGTAATGGTTCTCGGTTCAAAATGACTCATGGATCCATTTTTGAACTCAATAACGATTCTGAATAATTCACTGAGTGACTGAGTCTGATTCAAACTCAAAGAATCGTTACTTATATAATTACTTACTAAAAAGAATCACTTCACAAGAGTCATTTGTTCACACCGCATTTGCGTGTACAACATGGAAAGATTCAAGAAACATTGGCGAGCACTCTAAAAATTTAATTTACAAACGCTACCGCGCAAGATGATATTTGATGAACGGTATATGGACACAGGCAAATTTTTTCCCCATTATAGCCAAAAGTGGCTTATGGAAACTTGTTTCCGCCATGAAATAAAAATAAAAAAGGTAATTGCAACTTTTTATCTCACAGTTCTTTTTTTCTTAGAATTGCGAGATATAAACTCACAATTGTGAGTTATAAAGTCAGAATTGTGTGATATAAACTCGCAATTGCAAGAAGAAAAAAAAAACGCTATTCTGACTTTATAACTCGCAATTGCAAGTTTATTGTGTGTTATGTCCAATTGTGAGGGAAAAAAAAATTCTCAGAATTGCAATTCTGACTTTATAACTCGTATGATTATATTGTTAATCACATTTAAGATGCAATTGCAAGTTTATATCTCACAATTCTGAGAAAAAAGTCAGAATTTCGAGTTATAACGTCAGAATTGCATGACAAACAATTGCGAGTTTGTCACAAAAACAAAAAAAGTCAGAATTGCGAGTTTATATCTCACAAATCTGACTTTATATCTCGCAATTCTGACTTTAAACTCACAATTGAGAGTTTAAATCTCACAATTCCGAGAGAAAAAAAGTCAGAATTGTGAGATAAAAAGTCGCAATTACTTGTTACTTTTTTTAATTTAGTGGCAAAAACAAGCTTTCATAGAGACTAGACTTTAAATTGGTTGCAAATTAAAAATTACATTAGTTGAATATGTTTTTGCCAGTCTGAGGCCCTCTATAGTTCATATCCCTGTAAACACCTTCCTCACTTTACATAGTAAAATAACAATAACTGCTTCCTGCTTTGGTGGTCATCAAAAAGATTATTTATTAGTATGGCTGTGGAAGACTTTGGAAAGAATGCTGTGTACTCACATTGACACTCAATGTACTGTTGGATTAAAGTGCAGTCTCCTCCACTCTTTAAAAGAAAGTGGTCTACCAAAGAAAGAAAAACCCTCCATTAAATGAACAGCAAATGGACCACACATCGAGGGGCATCAGATGATATTAAAACATAAGCCAGATCTACAGGATACAACACGAGACGGAACCGAACAGAGATGCAGAGGGCGGGACAAGGACACAGACGGGAGACTGCAGCTATTCGTGGACCTGCGCCTCACTGCCCTGAAGAGATTGACTGACACCTGTCATTCACCTGTCACCACTAGAACAGACACTGTGACAAAGAGGTCTGATAATCAAGGATGATGTTTTTGCAGATCATTCCACCTCTGATTTCAGAAATACTGAATTTAGCTGGGATAAATCTTCAAAATAAAAGCTTGATGGTTTAACATTTGAAAACAAAGAGATTAAGACAGCCATAAATATCAGCAGTGTAATTTTACAGTTGTACTGTAAAATACAATTATTATTATATTTTTCTTAAATACATTATTTTTTTTGCAGTGAATTACAATAGTAGAATTTCTAGTATTATTGTATCTTATATCTTTTGAATTAATATTATTGTTATTTTCATATTGATAATCCCAAACTGTGCAAACAAGCACAGAAAACCTGTAACTCTTCATTAATAAAATAAAAAAAAATACATAATAAATATTGCATTTTAAATTGCAATAGCAATTTTATTAGAAAAGCAGCAATTCGATTTTTCCCCCAAATGTCCTATAGTTTCCATCTGGCTGCCCTATTACAAAAGCTTTAAGTCAGTTTCCTGTACAATCATGTCATGCACATCACTTGTGGTTTGACAACCACATATTTTGATGCAAAACGACACCATCTTTGATGTTTTCAGTCAATTTCGGCTTTGCACAGGCTGATGTTCCCTGATGTCTTACTGAAGCAAAAAACCCATGCTACACTATCCTAATAATTTCTGAAATCAGTGCTTTCATGGAAATGAATGATAAAAGGATAGTTCAATGAGAGGAACGTCTCTGTCAAGATGTTTGTGGTATGTGGTGCACCACATCAGAGTAGAATAGTAGTTTCATCTGCCTCTTATACTGCCAGAGAATGTGTGTTTGGGAATATATATTCTGTGATTCTATGATTTCTGGGCTCTGTTTTAAACCCTAGTGGCCTTGCTGTGTACTGACTACATAGACACCAACGGTGTCCAATCTTCCTGCAGAATTTAGTGCCAACCCTAATTAAACATCAACTAGCAGAATTAACATTCAGAACTTTATCAATCAATCAAAAAGACTTGAAAGCATCTAGTATAAATGACTAAAGAGGCCAACCAGCTCACACTAAGACTCTTTCCTCAGACTACTTCCCTCGTTTACGGATTAATTAAACAAGTGCACAGGGATAACTTAGTGACAAACATCCAAATGAGGGGGGAAAATGTTAAGTAAGACTCCTAGACTGAACACACAGGTGTCGACATGAACACACATGCTCGGTGCAAAAGATCAAGGCCTTCGAGACAGAACAAGTCGTTATGAAAGCAAAGCCGGATAGACAGAAAGAAAGAGGGACAGAACAAAACAATAAAAAATAAAATTTGAAAAATAGACAACCAAAGGCGAACTCCCATGCTGAATTAGTCAAAGAGGCGATGCAAGGTTAGCAGCACACTAGCAGATGCATGCGTCTCAAACTCACCTAAACTGTTGTTTTCCTTTATGCTTTTCTCCTGCAGCTGTTCTAACCGGACTGGAAAACGACAACGAGAAGATTTTGAGCTCTATACTGACAGATGCTCCTCCTCAACCAGTTTCATTTACTTCGTTACCGTGATACAGATGTCCACCGTTCTCAACCGAGAGTCCTGTACTGTAATACTGCATGACTGTGTATTTTACCTTGCAGGGCCGTTAGTCTCTCATTCGTGAAGTCGTTGTCCGCCTGCAGAGCTTCGATTCGAGCCTGAAGCGACTGTTCCTTCTCTTCCATCTCTTCAATCCTCAGCTGTAGCTCTTTCTTCTCGTTCAGGCCTTTCTGAGTGAGCTCCTCGTGTTTACCCTCTGCCAACTAAACACATAAGTAGCAAGTTTAGCAATTTAACAGGTTTAATGTGCAACCGTGGGTGATGATAGACATGCCTTGATCTTTTCTGTGAGATCCTTGATTTCATTGACGGCTCCATTGTATTTGTTGGCGAGTTCTTGGAGCTCTTCCTGTGTGCGTTCGTTCATCTCTCTCAGGTGCGTGCACTCATCTTCTGTGTTACTCAAGCTCCTCTGCAACACAAAAACAGACAGCAGATTGAAACAAATACAACAGAAAACAGCTAATGGATATAAGTGGCCATGATGCTTTACATTTAAAACCTCCTGCCATGGTAAAATCTATATGCACAGAATCTAAGTTTTGCATACTGCTTTATATAACATAATAAAATACACATTTGTTCTATAATTTAACTGCATTTAAAATAAATCTAGGGCTGCTCTCGACTAAAGATTTTTCTAGGCGACTCGTGTATATTAATAAGCCATATAAATCATAATAATGTGCCTTTAGCAGACAGTCTACTAACACTAATGACTGCTAGTTGACATGTATTTTTGGACTATTTTAGTAATCAAAAAGCATGTTTAATTAATTGAATTTATGAAACCTATCCAATTTAACAACAATTTATTAAAAGATCAACAATTTTTTAGGGCCCTATGAAATGCGTCTTATTTTTTCTCAAATTCAGTTTTATTTTTTACCACATTTATTATATATATATATATAAATTTAA
>RJVU01079719.1:641199-653824 GCA_003731715.1 Anabarilius grahami
TCTATGAAATGTTTGTTTTTTCAGAAATTCTATGTTGTGTATTTTAATTTTTCTGGTAATCAAATGAAGGCATAAAACATTAATTTAATTTATCTTTTAATCATAGATATTAAACTTTTTTGTCAAACAAAGTGCTGCACAACTGCTAAAATAAAAAAATGGAAGAAAAATTGATTATTCCTTAAAAATAATTATTCCTTATTACTATTATTATTAGTGTTAGTATTATTATTACATTGAGACACAGCTAAATTCTACTGTACAACAATAATATATTTCTATCACAATTTCTTTAAATTAAACCAAACTTTTATTTTGACAGGTTGCTGTGACGTTTGAGTTTCTGTGTGTTTATGATATGCTGATAGTTTTTTCTCAAATGAAACGCTCATGAAGTGACTCTGAGTGGCTCTGGAGATGAAGTTCATGCGTTCATGTCCTCATATAGTGAGTAGGCAGAGGCTGAAAACACAGCGAGCGTCACGAGTGCCTCAGTGTGTGTGTGGTAAATGAAACCGCGTATTCCAATCCGGTATTAAGACCATAAACATCAGTTTTAAAACGTCTCTTTCATTTTTGCATAATCAATAAAAGATATTTTATTTATTACCTCCACCTCGGACAGTTTTCTGACCACCTCGATTTTCTCCTGAAGGACCCGCCTCAGGGACTCTTTGGCTGTCGTCTCGTAATTGTGTTTGTCCTCTGTTAAGGCTACAAGCTCCTTTCGGATACCGTCTTCTGTTTGGTTCTGAGGAGACAGCAAGTAGTGATGCAACAGGAACTCTATTTCTGTGAGAACATATTCCAAATAATCAAAGCAGACACGGGCCTTACTTTTGAATATGCTTGCAACTGATTCCCCATCACCTCCAATCTAGAGAGTAACCGGTCTTCATCGATTAAAGCCTGTAAAGACCAATAAACAGGCCTTGTTATCATGTCATAAGTGTTACATATTATGAGCACTACTAAACATGCATCTGTATTGAATAATTAATAATTGACTCCTCTTTAATTGCGATGTCTGATGTACCTGCCAGCTGCTCTCTGATGCTTCCTGTGTGCTGGCCAGCAGCCTCTGCAGAGTGGCCAACTTCTGCTCCAGCATCTGTTCTCTGTGTAAGGCCTCCTGAAGGACACAAACAGAACATCAACATTATCTGATCTCTAATATATACACTACTGTTCAACATTTCGTGATTTTCTGAACAAATTGAACAAAATATATAACACTGGCCTAGTGATTTTACTGCAAAAATCTTACATATTGAGCCTTTAATACTGTTTATTACATTTTAAGGCCAGTACATAAAATGGACAAACATCTCATCTTTGCATTTTGACACTTAATGTCTGCAGATGGCCTGTAGAGGTCAGTGTTGTTCCATACCTGCAGGTACTGGGAGAGCTGAAACAGTTCCTGAGAATACATACTGGGTGTATTTGCGGACACCTGCATGAAAGAAAGAAAAAAAAGTGAAAAAATAAATAAATCTCTGCACAACCACAGGTCTGTGTGCTTCAACGAAACACCTTGAATCTATTGAGCATCTTTTCACATGTTGACCTTGATGCATCTGAATCAGCACAGTCAAAAGCAGTTTTCAGTCTCACCAAGAGAAACTAAAATGACATCTTTTGAAAAGGTGAAAACTGGCAAATAACCTTGAATTAACCCAGTCTAGCTGAATAGGGCCCTTGTTCTTCATATTGTAACCACAATGATCCAAATAGTGAAAGCGTGACTCAAGTTGAGTTACATTTATTAAATCCACATGACGAGACACTCCCACAGCAGAGAGAAAGTCGGAAAGAGTATTTTTGAATTGACAGTGTCAGATGCTGCCGTCAGATATAGAAGCGCTATATGCATCTAGAAATGTACGTGACATTGACAGGGGTTTAAGGGGGACGCCAGTCTTTCTACACCATCTTCATTGAAACAGGTGGAGGTTCAGAGTGATGATGTAATGATTTACACATGCATGATTTTGTCATCACAGATGCAGATGATGTCATCATTCTGCAGGCCCCATCAGTACACTGATGTCATTTGCTGATTGTTTTTCCCTAATCCATCTGCCAGAGTTACAACTGAATTTGAAACACTCCCCAAAACATTCATTATTAATTCACTTTAAGGTTCCAACATTTAAAAACTGAACCTTCAAACTCATTGTCTTGCATAGCGTAAGAGGTTGTGGGCAATATTAGCTCAAAAAGCATGCATACATAGTTGTTCAAAAGTTTGGGATCAGATTTTTTGTTGTTGTTTGACTGAAATTAATACTTTTATTCAGCAAGGACACATTAAATTGATCAAAAGTGACAGTAAAAACAGAATGTTACTAATAGATTTCTATTTTAAATAAATGCTGTTTTTTTTAATGTATCATTCATTAAAGAATCCTGAAAAACTTTTCGCAATTTAGACAAAAACTATTTTTAACACTGATAACAATCAGAAATGTTTGAGCAGCATATGAGAATGATTTCTGAAGGATCATGTGACACTGAAGACTGGAGGAATGATGCTGAAAATTCAGCTTTGATCACAGGAATGCATTACATTTTACAATATATTCAAACAGAAAACAGTTATTTTAAACTAGGGCTGCAAGATTATGACAAAAAACATAATTGTCAATTATTCCCTTGAAATTGTAATTGCGATTAATAATTACAATTATAACAATTACATTGAATGATGTTTTGAATAACTTTATACCATTGTTTGAAGCAACAGCATCCCATATTTTTATGTAAAAATAAAAAAACAAGCTAAAAACACTCTTCCTGAAATTCGTTTATTGCTTTTCTATAGCATTAAGCCTCAAATGTCAACTATACATTGGTTTGGTTTCTTCTTTAAATAAAAAAAGTAAACATATGCATGTAATAACAATAGGGGGCTTTTGCAACATGTTGTTTTACAAACTTAGTTAGCAACCAGGGCAGTTCCACGAGAACAAATGTTCCCCTAGGGCCATTTTCCTAGTTGCTTTCGCACCACCAGTAGGAACTCTGAAGTGACATTAGCTGCGCTTGCTGTTGTGACTTTTATTTTGACGGCGCTGAGAAGAACTCAGTCAGAGCCTGATCACACAGTGCTCGCATTCTCCGTCTTCATTAGTTTAAGATCTGTTTAACTGTCCTGTCTAATACGTTATTAGATAGAACTGTTATACAAAGAAAGTAGACAGTCTAGCTCAAAGTCGTGGTAGATTTTTTCCTTAGCGTAAGGTTAAGAGGTCCATCTATCACTGTTTTCCATGTTTGTAGAGTTGTTCGTGGAGTAAATATATGCTGTGTACGTGTCTTTTTAAAAATGGCACGTGTTTTCGCGTTCGTTCGACCAATCAGCCTACACTTATGTCACAGGTAACCCCCAAACTTTTGAACGGTATAGTGCACTTCACTAAATTACACAATATAGATATTATGTGAGTTGGGATGTAGCTTGACCCTATTGTGGCTAAGATCTCATCAACATGCTATCAGTAATAGAATTTGATTCTAGATGCAACAAAAAGCATTAAGAGAAAGATGCTATTAGATTTCTGTTTAAACACTAATGTGATTAAACTTGAGTATATATTTAAAACTTTTAAAGAATGACACCTCTGTGCACTGCCGGGAATGATTCGCCACACATATAAATTGTTCCCTATTAAAGCTCCACAGAGGCATCCCACACAGAGGATGGTATGAGAGGATAACTGCATTATCTAACTTCATCTGGACCTCTTCCAGGATTGTTCACAAATACACCATACGGAAAGAGCCGCATGGAAACCTCAGATAGCAGCACATAATGCTTGCTGGTGTCAATTCAAGGCTTTAGCAACAGCAAGGACTTGGAAATCAATGGCATTCATAACACAAGCTGCTTTGAGACAACACCATCCAAAAGACACAATTATAAGGAATATAATGAACTGGAACTCATTCATTCATGATCAAGTATAATCTGGAGAAAAACAACCTGACATTCTGCATATATAACGAAAGAAAACAGTCATGAGCTCTTACCTTATCAATAGCCAGTGGCAGTGGTGCTGGAACAACACTGGAAGAGAAAGAGAGATTGTTAATGGTTCATGGAGAGATCGGGACGGACACTATGCATGAGGAAAGTTAGGTGCAAATATTTGCTAGCAGACTCACTCAACCGATCCAACTTTGCACTGTTAATCTTTTACAGTACAGCCCTTTTATAACTTTGTGAAACGAGTTGTGTTTCATTTACCCGTTTTGTTTTTGACTTGGTTTTAGCTTTTAACTATAATCACCCTGGCTCCCATCAAAACATGACAGCCTTTGTGACATTATATAAGGTAATGTGCAGTACTGTGATATGGCCCATAAAAGGAACAAGTCAACAACTCATTAAGACAAAAATTCAAAGCTATTAATCACAGACATGCTATTAATTAAAACATTAGATATCAGCTGACCGATTCCAGCTAAGTCACGCCACAACGGCCATCCAGTTGCCAAAGCTGCACTTAAACCCATTTTCCTATGCTTAAATGAAATAAATAGGCTGTGGGTTCAAAAGGTCAGCAGTGATACCAATGGACTTTGAGCTCTAGAGAAAAAACAGGCAGAAACAGAATATGAAATGCTCTCTGTCACTGAGACTTTGTGAAGTTAATCTAACTGAATGAAGTCTAGAGAACCACCTGATAATCCATAAACCCTGAGGAACATCAGAAAAACATGCATAATGACAAAACATTGACCAAACATGGCCTGGATTGATGTTTTGGAAAATCTTTGTCATTTATGATGACAAAAACTTATAAATGTAACTGGACAAAATATATTGTATACTTGTTTTCAAGGTACACACATTTTTGTCCAATGAAATGCTCTTTAAAATTTTATTTATTTCCATGAGTTTTCCAAGCATGTAATTTGCGATTTCCCTAATATTTGCCAGGTTTCGCATGACTATGGGAATAAAGTGGGAAAGGATGAGTTCTTTTGGAAGGACAAGCCCTTTGAAATGTACCCTTCACCAACTTCCTGTTGGAACAGGAAATGCGTCAACAGAAGAAAGCAAATTGCATTCATCAAGCCATTTTATAGGGTCTTAAGTAGGGATGCGCCAATATTAAAATTTTGGTCGATACCGATAACCGATAATTCTTTATATTTGAAAGCCGATAACCGATATACTGATCCATGTCCCAAGCATACAATTATAGTTCCCATTATAATTTTATGTAGCCTATATGACAGACTTGCGTTGTACATGTTGCACTTAACTGTATTTTCCTTTCTGAAGTGATTTCAATCATATTTCAAGCAATTCAAAACCATCATTGCGAACAGTGTGCATCTGAAGTGTCTCAGCTGAAGGAAATAATCAATTTTTTAATCTGCTTTAATATATATCGGCCAATTTTTCTTATCGGGCCAATAACGATAACATTAAAAATGATACTGATATTGTGGCCGATATATTTAAAAACATATTCAACATGTGTTCAGGCCTTGTTCAAACACACATTATTTTCAGTACATTAATTATTAAATGACCAGCCTTAAACACCTGTTATCCAGGTAATTGAATTATAAAAACATGTACAGAGAAAAAAGTAGAGATAGTTCAGGCCTCAACACACCCATATAAAAATTTCCTGCTGGATGTGATTCACATTTCAAGCATTTTTTCCCACATGTACTGCGTCATTCCTTCAAAAGCCTGCCGATCCCTCTTTTTGTAAATGTCTTGTTACCTGAAGCGTAGGAAAAGCAGACTTTATAGTAAGCTATCCATCAGCACAGCAGATGTCTGGCGGTCTTCACTTCCATGTCTGCGGTCTTAATATTTTCTTTCAGGCACTTTGCAGAAGATCATGCTGTCATGCTCTCTTTAGCCGCTTGATAACATGGCTGGATCCTCGTCGCTTGTGCAAAACCAAAACAGCGCAGTTCTATCCGCTCCACACAGTTCAACATCATCCACGCCTCTCCCACAGGCAGCGGTCAAAGTTCAAGTGCTTGTCATGTGATAGTTCCAAACTCTTCTGAAATAAAACACTCCAAAGTCCCTCAGAGCTCCAAACTGATCTGAAGAGCCTTCAATTTTCATACGCAGTGAAACTCAGGCGGGACAATAGTAGCAGAACCTGATCCCCTGGCTGTCTGCCCCATGGCATCTGCTCAGTAACTCTTGCAAAGAAACAAAGCAGACGGGTTGGAGAGCATTCCAGCAGACATGGGGGAAGATAGCGCTTGTGGGATGTTCATAACTAAATAGAGTTATGCAATGGTGATCCACAAACATCCTTATAGCAGTGGCACATCACGTTATGCAAACAAAGGTTATGTTTAGAACAGCATACAACCATACTATAACATACTGCACCATATATAGTATGTATACTGTGAACAATATGCAAATTTTCTAGGGATGCACCGATAACGATAACCAATAATTCTTTATATTTGAAAGCCAATAACCAATATATTGCCTGATAAATCTAAATATAGATCCAAATTTAGAGATGTACCGATATGAAAATTTTGGCCGGTACCAATAACCGATAAATCTTTATATTTGAAAGCCAATAACCAATATGTTGCCCGATAAATCTAATTAATAACATTTTTATATAATTTTTGAGAGCCTGTTTACAAAAACAAAAGTCTCACCATTAAAGCCATGTCCCAAGCACACAATTATAATGTTCTCATTATAATTGTATGTAGCCTATATGACAGACTTGCGCTGCACATGTTGCACTTAACTGTATTTTGCTTTTTGAAGTGATTTCACGGCCAGTGCGCATCTGAAGTGTCTCAGCTGAAGGAAATAATCCATTATTTATCGGCTTGATAACGATAACATTAAAAATAAACATATTTTGGCCAATACCGATATATATGGTGGCCGATATATTGTGCATCCCTACAAATTATGTAATTTTTGAGAGCCTGATTACAAAAACAGAAGTCTCCCCATTAAAAGCCATGTCCCAAGCACTTCAACATAAATCAAACATGTACAGTAGCCTAGTTTGAACAAGTGCAAGTTTTAAAATTTATTTTACACTCGTTTGGCCAACTTTCTCTATCAAAAAAAAAAAAAAATGTATTGCCTTTCAAATAAATAAAGTAATGCCTAAATAATGCAAACAAGTCCTTGGACAACATTGCTTGCATGTAAAGATTTAAAATGCATAATTATGCGAACACACAAGTGATCTTGAACTTGAGTTACATGCTAGTCAGAATGAGTAACTCTCGTTGTGGATGCATTCTTCCTGTAACAACGTGCTAAAATACGGGCGTACAAATAATTCACAACATTCTTTTAAAGTAGTGTTCTCATAATTTTATGTAATCTACATGACAGACTTGCGCTGCACATGTTCAAAGTGATTCCAATCATATTTCAAGTAATTCAAAATCATCATGATGAACAGTGCGCACCTGAAGTGTCTCAGCTGGAGGAAATAATCCATTATTTATTGGCTTTAATATCCCGAAATTTTTTATTGGGTGATAACGATAACATTAAAATGAACAAATAGCAGCCGATACCGATATGGTGGGGCTACTTATACAAATTGATGGGGGGAAAAAAAACTAATAAAATTAAATGAAAAGGAAAAAAAAAAAACTCAAAATGCCAAGGCAAAATCATTTATTTCTGATTTGTTAATTTGAAGTTCAGAACGTTCATGATAGCAACATCTCCCACTGCAGCAGTGTGGAGCTTCAGGCACTGTGTCTTGTGAGTGTGTGTTTATGTAAGCCAGAGATGAGTCACAGTAACCCTCCTGTTCCAAGCCTGCAGCCACACACACACCATTGTTTGAGGTGGTTGTTTCAATATGGCAGTCATGGGCTCACTGTTGATATCTGCAAGTCTTCATGAATTATCAGAGCCATGGAAAACACTCCTAATTTGATTGAGAAGTATTTTGTTTTTATCCTCCAGGATTAGCGATTAAAACAATTAATATGGCACCGTCAAGCCTGACTGACATGCAAAATCACCAGCCATAGTTTGTTCTTTACATGCCATTTAGAAAAACTAATTACAGACTCGTACAGATGCATAGCACCACATATCTAGCTCATGATGAAAATGGATATAAATGTATATACATATACATATATATACATATATATACATATACATATACATATATATATATATATTTATTAGGGCTGGACGATTATGGCCTAAAATCAAAACCTCGATTAATTGAACATTTTACCTCTATTATGATTAATGAACGATTATTTTAAAAATTTTTTTCCCCTCATAGTTTACTGACAAGGTTTGTACTGTAAATATGATAAAGGTGGGATATTTTTTTCCTATTGAAAGAGTGATCTGACATAACAGCTCACTTTCATAAGTTATTTTATCTATGGTTTGTAACATTTCTTACAGATTTCTGCTCGTTGTGAATCAGATACAGATAAATTAGCTCAGTACCAGTACGAGTGATTGCGTGTGTGTATTAGTCATACCGTCTCTCTATTAATTGTGAAGCTGTGGGTTGTAAATAGTTCCCTCAAAAGCAGAAAAATATATGCTATAAGAAGTTGAGTTTCTAAGCTACTTTAGTGATAAATCACAGGACAGCCTTGATAACTAGTTTCTGCGTTCCACTCTGTGTGCGTGATCTTCACGTTTTGCGCAGCTGTTTGTATGAGTGTTTGTGCCACAATGCAGCTGCGTGAGCACGGTAGCTCGAAATAATATACATCCAATTGTCTAAAATCGCTTGAATGTCCAAACTGGCAAACCTTAAAACAAATACAACAGACAAAGTTAAGTGAAGACGCAAGGCTCACTGCTCGAGCGCCATCACTATGTGTTGAACCGGCGTTCACCTCCGTGTTGCTTTTATGCCACTGCCTGGACGGGGCGGAGTCACGTGGCTACACACGCGGTAGTATGTTTTTAAGGGGGAAGTATTAACAGGATTAAAAAAACGAAATAACTGACATGAAAAATTACGTAGGTTAGAGGTTCTGAATTTCAGTTTCGATTACTTTTCGATTAATCGTCCAGCCCTACTGACAATTTACTCATCCAAGATGTTCATGTCTTTCTTTCTTCAATACGCACTTTCGTATTCTTCAAAAAGCTTACGCTGAATGTCCTACGCCTTCCCTATTCTACTTACGGAACGAACGTGGCGCCAGTTAAATTTTTTCCGCAAGTAGAATAGGGAAGGCGTAGGACATTCAGCATAAGCTTTTTGAAGAATACGAAAGTGCAGTTTTGCCGGAAGTAGGGCTGGGCGATATATCGCATGCGATTGTCACGCGCATTTCGTCAGTAAAGCCGGTTCCCTGATTACCGCTAAATCGCCATCACCTGCTTTCAAATGCAGCGGCATTTAATAGACANCCAGCCCTAATATAATATATATATATATATATACTATAATCCACCCCATCAATCCATCAGCCATTGATCAATTGATCATATTATTTGGCGCCGCAATGCCCGGTTTGCCTACACTGCCGCCGCGTTGTCTGGATGAAGATACGGAGCAGAGACTGTGTTGACAGAGCGATTTGGTGAAGAGAAAACTTCAAAATAATGTCACGGAGTTCATTCATGAAATTGCGTGAACAACACACGGCATTCGTGTACGTCCGAGCACGTGCGCACTTTGGTAAGAGCGGGAATAATGCGATTAAGGTGTTTACATGCCTGTATATTGCGATTAAAATCTGCGTACACCACCTAGTTTAATGCGATTATGCTTACTACAATTATGAGCTTTAAATCGAAGTATTGCGTTTACACAAGGTAAAATTGAATCACAATATTGCCAAAATCACATTACAAGAGTGCATGTAAACACACTGATGATCTCAATAGACCTATTTTGTGTTTGCAAACAGCGATGACATTTTCGTGGGCGGAGCCTACCTGTGGCAGAAAATGACAGTTGTGCAGTAGCAGTTTGTGGAAGCCACGGAATAAAATAAAAAGTACATTTCGAGTTTACATCTCATAATTCGGACTTTTTTTCCTTGCAAATCCAAGTTTATATCACGCAATTCTGACTTTTTTTTTCTTCAGAAGTGAGATATAAAGTCCGAACTGGGAGATATAAACACGCAAATGCAAGAAAAAAAAGTCAGAATTGAGAGATAAAAATGTTATAGGCAACGTTTAAAAGATATCCATGTAAAATACTACAGGTTTAAATAATATTTCATGCTGTAACTGCTATATATGCATGTCCCCTATGAACTGCATATGTGAATATTATGTAGACTTACTGTTTACATCAAATTCATACTTTAATAGCAGACTAATCATTGCAGGTTTCATCAGTCCAGTCTGTGACTTGCAACAAGCGTCTGCGTTTAGCTTCAATAAAAAGCTATTCTATAAAAATTAAGACACTTTTTTGCATTCCAATTCTGACATCCAAAGACACAACAAAATTTTTTCTCTTATTCTGTGGATTTTCCCATTTTCCTCCACTTGTTACCGCTATTTTTCTGCCACCACTATGCGCACGCAGCTGCAAGTGACGTAACTGTGAGGTCTGCTACAATGACAACTACAGCCAATCAGAATGTATTTGATGTGTATCAATCAGCTTTGAGAAGGAGTTTGGGCCGATGAGATTAATACCGAAATAGAAACCAAGCGATCAACAAAATTGGACTGTGCAGAATAGCATTTGCAGAAATTAAATGACTCACAAGGGAACCAATAAAGTGTGACTGGCAGATTGGAAATTCATTACAAAATCACTATGAGTAAACTGGAAACAATGTCCCACTTCTGGTTGTGGTCTCCAGCTGAAATCTGTGATCAATTATAGTGGGAAAGAGAATGGTGAGAGTTCACCCAGTGGAGGAAACGGGACATCCCTGTCCAGTATTTCACTCTCTCGCCCTCCAGATGGAAAATAAAAACAATCAGCAGCCATCAACCCTTCCCTTGATGACTATCACATCTCTGTCGTTTTTCCTCCTTCAATAAATCTATCCATCCCTACTCACAGAGCAACAACACAAATCTATCTGAAAGAGGCTAAGCAAACATCATCAAGTGGAAAGAGTGAAGACATTTTGCTGAGAAACTCAAAAAGCAGGGAGATATCTTAAGCAGATGTCTTTTGTCGACTTGCTGGAAAGAATTTCAGCAGGCTAGTGGGAAGTAACGCTCTCAGAGAAATGATTTCTCAGGCTGCCTTTTTGACCTCACTCAACACAAACGTCAAGTAAAAGCTCTGGCCACAAACACATACAGCAATCCCTCGACTGCATCTTCTAATAAACAGAAGAGCACAGACACATGCCGCTAACCCCAAACATACATCTCTGGTCTGGCTGGGCTCCAGAGGCAAGAGCTCAACAACTAGACGCGTGTGGCATCTATAAATACCTCAAGCTGGATGTGAACATGCGACTGGGTCGAGAGCTCGGCCAAGAAGCTCTACTGCAGTCATGGGACACAACTGATGTTTGCTTAACAGGGCAAGAGGAAGAGTAAATAGAGTGAACAAAGATGGGACAGTGGTGCAACTACACAATTCATATAACACAAGCATATACTTTCTGCAGCACTAGCATCATGAGCTAGTGTCAAAAATAAGTTCAGTTTTATCTGAATAAATATGGTGGGATAAGAGAAAGTATTTAATATATATATATATATATATATACACACACACACACACATACACACACACACACAGATAGGGCCCTATGATTTCCGTGATGCAGAAAACACTGAAGGAATTGCGGAATCCATTAATAAAAACGGAATTTACTGTATAACGCGGAATGTCACAAAATTTTGGATGAATAAATCCAAAGTAAGTCAGTACACTTAAATCAGATCGCAATATGGACTAGTGTCTGTGAATATTAAACCGCAAGACTATTTGAATATGACTCCTGCATGTTCTGTGTGTCAATGTGAGAATGAATTTTACTACGCATACTGAAGCACACATGACGCTTAGTGTTTTTTCCAGCGTCTGCCATCTGACGACATGACGACTTGAACACAAACTTCATCTCCAGAGCTGCTCTGAGAGTCACTTCATGAGCATTTTACCATTTAATTTGAGAAAAACTACTGTCATAACATATACACACACAGAAACTTCAAGATGTTCACGGCAACACGTCAAAATAAAAGTTTGGTTGTATAGTACTATGTACTACTATTGTACGGTATAATGTATGTCTTAATTTACTACTACTACTACTAATAATAATAAAATACAATAATTAAGACTTTACTTTTAAAGGAATAATCACAATTATTGCCCTATTACATTACAACCCTATTATTGTAGACAAATTAAGTTGCTTTTTATTAATTAAATTAATTAGACATGTCTTTGATTAAACCATTAAAATGGAATCCAGAAAAATTTAAACGGAAAACAAATTTTGGTAAAAAAAACAAATAAATTAAATAAAACTGAATTTGAGAAAAAATAAAAAGTATTTCAGAGAGCCCTGAAAAAAAAATCATTTTGTTAAACTTTTAATAAATTGCTGTTATATTGTATAAGTTTCATGATTTCAATTATTTAGATATGCTTTTTGATTAATAAACTTTAATTTAACTATTTAACTATATATATATAAAAAAAAA